>RPOG01001797.1:0-124950 GCA_008086565.1 Thalassoma bifasciatum
TAAAATAAAAGTCTAATGTTACGGTTGCACCACCCTGACATTTGACAAGGTGAAAATTACGGGACAAAAGTTTTTTACATTTCTCAACAGCTTTAAAATTCTTTTTATTTGCAAAGAATGTTTTATTTAAAAAGGTTCAAGCATAAAATAATGCCACTGTATTTTTAATTTCCATTTACAATAACTGACATTCAATTTTCAGAGTTTAATTACTGTGGATACTTGTCAGGTGCCAACGTGGTGGACTGTAAAACCCGGTTTGAGGAACCAAAACACAGAAAAACATGTTATATTTTAATAGTTTAAAGATGTGTTCAAATAACACAGGTTTCATAGAATAAAGAAATACATGTGATGAAATACTCAATTCATGATGGAAGGAAATATTGCACTCGGACACAAAAAAAGGGACGTCACCTCATTGACCCACATACATGTGTATATGTATACTTATGTGTATCAGTGTTAGCTAATGTTGATGTGTGTAAATAAACTAAACTAAACTAAACTGAACTAATTTCATATTCAGAGAGCACAGCATGGAACTGTCCTTGTAATTTTCAAGCAATTCTATGAAAGAAAACCTAAGTTATCGAGTCAAATTAACCCAAAGAAAACAGGAGAGTTAATCAATCCTCTAATCAATTCCTCCTGTGAATTATCTCTGTTCAAAAAGTAGCTTTACATTTTCTTCAACAACTTATTGAGTTTTAAGAAAATAAATATGAAAGTCACTGGAACCTAGAACTCTGACTGTAAAATTCCCCACCAAAATAAAGGTCACAGACTCCAATATTTTGTTGGGCCACCTTTAGCTTTGATAACAACACGCATTCACTGTGACATTATTGAGCTAAGCTTAGATAAACAACCCCAGTAGGCACTAAGCATGATGGGTGCATCACTTCACCTGCCTCTCTTCTTACCCTGATGCACCCATCACTCTGGAACAGGGTAAATCTGGACTCATCAGACCACATGACCTTCTTCCATTCCTCTAAAATACAATCTTAAAGCTCCCTAACAAAGTGAAACATTTTTTTCTAAAAGCCTATAGTTGCTTTCACTTTTTCCCACCACTTCTGGCCTATTCTTTGCCTCCTTTTAACAATTTTTCAAGTTTTATCCCAGCTTTCTTGACATTTTTTGTTGCATTTGGCTTTTTTTCAACCACTTTTTATTGTTTTATTGTTACTTCTTTCTCCCATTGTTACTACCGTCTGACTCTTTCCCAAGTTTTCAGAATTTTCTTGCCTTTTTTTGCCCATTTTCTGCTACTTTCTGGGGAGTTCTCAAGCTGTCTCCCAGTTTTCTTGCCAATTTTTTGCCACCTTAGACTAGATTTTACTGCTACTTCTCGCTGATTTTGCCACTTTTCACCACTTAAATTGTTTCTCTTGCAAAGGTAGTTTTCAACAGTTTTGCTATTTGATTGATCAGGGTTGAGTAATTGTCCTAACCTGGCTCAAGATTATAACAAATAGCTATGGATAATGAAGAAAGCTGAACCAAAAAACAAAAGGTTGTGGGCTTTTTTACCCAGAGGGCTAAGCTCAGATGTTCCTGATGGACATCTCTGGTTAAAACAAGAAAAGAAGGTTTTTTTTAAAGACTTTAACACTGGTATAAAGCATAAAACATCTACTACAAAAAGAGTTTATCTTGTATTCTGACACAGGGTAAAGAAATATTGCACTGTCTGCGATTAGAATATTGCAACAGGTCATATTGGGATCTAATCTAATTTGCGATTAATTGCCCAGCTCTAGTGAGTGTCAAGAGAAAAACAGCTAGATAAAGTTTAATTGCCAAGTTGAGTGTTTTTATAGTACAACCTGGTCTCCAAGAGCCGACAGCAGAGAGTTTGCCTCAGGTGCTAAACGATGCCGCACAGTCAAACCCTTAGAGGTCAGCGAATGACATCATGTGTTACCGTGTTCGAGAGCGAGGCGACACTGTACTCAGGTCTTTTTCCTCTACGTGGGTAACAACGAGGCCTGATAACCTTTGTGTTGACATTTTGCTCCGTGAGTCAGAGCTGCTCTGGGAAGATGTCGCACATAGAAGATGCTGTTGCCTCAGGGGAGAAAAACAGACAACAACATCCACAAAGCTGAGAAATTCAGGACAGAAATCGCGTGTGAAGCTACCGTGAAACAGGTTGTATCGAATGTAGGCGTAGACGTGAGTGGATAAGTTGAATGAAGCTTCTCACTGTGTCACATTTGGTCTCTAAATATTAATCTATGGTCGCGAGCAGCCGGCCCGCTTTAACACCGAGGGCCCATGAGTCAAAGATGTCACTGCTGAATAATGCAGAGCTCCCTGTGGCTCAGTTCAACAGCCCAAAACAAAGAAGGAGGAAAAAAAACACAAGCTCTAGTCGGTATTTTCCTCAGATTCCATTGTTTTCTGGAGGTTGAATAAAAAAAGGCGAAAAATTCCAGAATTCTGTGTCAAAGACTGTGCATGTTTGACTCCATCACAGTCTCTGCTCTGTGATAGCGTCTGCTCTGCTGACACATCACCTCGTCCACTGCACCTCTCTCCCTCTCAGACAATCGCTCACCACAAGCTGCTCCTCCAAGGGCGAGGCGCAATTTATTACCTGTTAGTCATGCAGAACCGTGGCGGAGGAAGATAAAATAAAAAAAAGAAAAAGAAAAGGAAAACGGTGTCTCAGGGTGATGAGTTTATTCAAAGTAGAGATGGAGCAAAGTGTGAAGTTTTTCTGTCCTATGCAACATGCGGCATGAGATGTTAGACTGAAATATTTCAACAAGACTTTTAACTCTTGGCCTCATTTCTTCACTTTTTGTTTTATATTTGAGTTTTGCAACATGGTCCAAAAAAATAAAAAATTCATTTAGACATACGCAACTCTCTTTTTTTTTCCCTTTCCCCTTGTTCCTTGGTTTCTTTCTCTTAATACATGTAAAACAAAATCTTTCCCAAAAGATATACAATCAGTGAGTGAGTAAATAAAATAGCAAAAAGTTAAATTATTCATCAACCATAGAACCATATACCTGCATACACCTGTACACAAATAAGTCATATTTAATTAATAAAGGTTGGGTGTCGTAGGTAAATAAGTAGACTAAAATAAAAATAGAAAAATAAGAAAATAAAAAGATTAAAAACAAAGAGGGGGGACAGGGCATAGCTCATATGTCATTGTTTTTATTTTATTGTATTTTTGTTGCTCCATGTCCAGCTTTAACTAATTGATGATTTGGTTAGATTCTGCATTTTTTTTCCTTAAGGATTCTCATTTTGTCCAGCTTCTATTGAATTTATCCATCTGCAAATTTATTGAATGTGTAATTCTTTCCATTTGGTGTAGTTAGTTTATTGTGTCAGAGTGCAGCATTTCTTCACTCTTAAATAGATTTGATCATAAAATGCTCTAATGGAAAAAGTAAAACTGGGATTTTCATTCAAAGACGATATTTTGTTTCTGCTATCATGATTAATGGCTCTGAGTAGAATATAATTAAGAGTTAATCAAGTGAGGTATTAAAAGTTTTGGTTTACACTCCAGCTCACAGTCGTTGCATTGACTCAGAGGTTGATGAGATTCACTGTAATTATTCTATTACTTCAACTTTTATTGTACAACACATTAGATTTAGACTCAATCAGGTTTAAGTTAAATCAATTTGACCTTAAACGAGAACGAAGTCTCCCTAAAGCGTTTACACACACCTCACTGGCTTAATTAGGACCAGTCACCTGTGAGGAAAGTGGCATTTCGGTGCAAAAATATAGATCCTTTCAAATGTGTGGAAAAATCAAACCGTCCTGGGAAAGATGCCAGTTCAGAGGAGCTTGAAGGCAGCTGAAGCATCTTTGTCCAGAACCTGGCACAGACGGAGAGGTGGTGCCAGGAAACAACAGGAGAAGCTTTTATAGCGATAGCCCGAAGAAGCCAGACACGCAGGCTCTGAGGGATCACGGCGATTCCTCCCTGATGGGCGTCGATGCATCACCTCAGATTCAGACGACGCTCCAGCCCGAGGATGTGACAGTTAATTCAGAGATGGGTTTTTACCGGCGGAGACGTTTCTTGACAGTAATGAGGTTTTCGACACAAGTGCTTTTTATACGCCAATGAAGAGATTTTCTGTTGTTTTGTGAACACCAGCTTTATTGTTGAGTCAAATGATCTGCTGAGTATTTCAACATTTTGATGAGCGAAGGAGGAGTTCACAATGATGTAATTATCTAAATTCACCTGCAGCTGTTTGGAGACAAATAAGATTTTAATACAGATTTGAACAAACAAGCTTAATTACCTGCCACGCATTACCTATCGCTTTATAATGATGAACAGCGTGCCACCTCCTCCTGTTTTGTAAAATGAAGCCAAAATAACCCAAGACAGGTACAAACATATTGTGCTTGAGGCTTTTTTTTTTTTTGATGACTTTAGGCGAGGGACTGGAGAAAAAAAATCTATTCACATAAGTATCAGGATTTTTTGTTTTACCATTTTTGAATCAGTTATTTTGGTTTAAAAAAATCTATTTTTTCCCAAATGTAAATACTCACAGGGTTTCCCTCAGAAAACTTGCTAAGCCTGATGGTAGAAAATCCCACCAGTGGCCCACTGTGTTTTTGTAGAAAAAAAAAAAAAAGTTAAAAGTTGACTGGAATTTTGAAATTATGACTTTTATGTGTTATTATAAGCCATTTATTAACAATACTTAACTTTAAGGTCTTGCTAAAGGCACAATCTTGAAATACGGTTTCGACAAAAACCAAAAAATACGACCAATTGCTTTCACTTAAAGGTGAAGTATGAAGGATTTTTTGAAAAGTTTTGTGTATTTGTTTACACACAACATCCAAACTCCTCCTCTGTGGCTCAGTGTCAGTGGCTGCACATGCTCACTGCCACCGACTGTAATAGCATGGCTAACAGTCGTAGCTTCGTAAACACACCATAGACGGTAAAACACAGCCCAGCGAGCACCTGCAGCGTCACGTTAGAGAAATTCCAGAGCCGATCTTAAAAACTCACTCACATGTGATGTGAATTTCCTGGTAAAATATGACTCTTGATTTAGTCTATAGACATCATCATTCAACTTTTTCACAGGTGTTAAAAAAGTGACCTGAAAATTGCAAAATCTGCAGTATAGGATTTCAATTTAGATCGAATCGGCACCCCAAAAAAATCATAAAATAATCAAATTTAGGGAAAAGCATATTGTTCCAGCCCTGGTTTCAAAAACTCAGGAAGCCCAAGATTTTATTCTTTTTCAAAACTTCTTTTTTTTTTGGGCTGACCAAACATCAGAGATGAGGTTGATCTAGACAGCAAGACGATTTTCTAGAGGCTAGTCGTGTTTTTTTAGCATGTATGGCGCCTGTCAAGGCTTCAAAACTCTGTATCAGTGACGTCACAGGCAGGACCTCCATATGGAATAGTCTGTGGGTTTTACTTTAAGACTTTATATAGAATAAAAAACTATTTATTTCTTCTTCTTTAGAAAGTCTAGCCTCCTTTTAGCTCTCTTCCCCAAAGTTTCTTATATCCCCGATAAAAACTACTGACGAACAACAGCTGTCAACTATAGTGTAATGAAACTTATATCGCGGTCTTTAACGTCCAATAACTAATGTAAAACAAACTTCCCAGTTAAAAAAACACCTGAACACCATGCAGTCAAATTACATCATCATACCATTTGGATGAGAGAAACGTTTCTACCAGGTATCGTAGTTTTTGAAAGTTTTCCCGACTCATATCCTGAATGCATGGGAGGCGGGGCTTATGACCTATACTGCAGCCAGACACCAGGGGGCGGGGCATCTGCTGGAGGCTTCAGTTTGAGCCGAACGTCGTTACAGTCTATGGTTTCACTAAGTTGAAAAAGTTTACTTTGAAGGTCAAGTTGTGTCAGCACTGATTTGGCTTTAAAACCTCCACTTAAAGGTCATTAAGTTCATGGATTTGCTTCACTTTTGTGCAGCCGTCATGTCGCTCATCTTTTTCTCCAGTTTGTGTACAGGGCAGTGAAACCAGCAGGGGGTGTGTTTGTCGATGCAGCAGGTTTAAAGCCAGATTGGGTTTAATGGTCATAATCATGGCTCACTCTTCAGTCAGAGTTAGAGAAATGTCCGGCACTTTCCATTTCGACTCTCCTTCACTCTCCATCGCAGACGAGGACGACATATGTCGGTTCGTCTGTCTGCACCATACGCCCCGCCCATGATCATTTAAAGCCTCGTGTCTTTTTTGACATTTCCAGGCAGTGATGAAATGGCCAGAATGGGCACTGACTCAGTCACAAATGCATTTGGCATGCTGCACTCCGGCTTATTCATCTCAGTTCATTGTTACGAGTAATTATCCCAGAGTGTCTGTCAGCTTTGGGGTGAACACCAACTGTCACATATGAAGGTCACCTGCATCACAAAGAGTTTTATCACTTTTTCTGTTCAAACTTCTGCTTATGTAAGAGCTTCACATTCAGGTCAGAGCTGCTGCACATGTGTGTGTGTGTCTCTATGTGATGCGTGTCTCTGTTTTAACTTTGCACAGTGTCTTGGAGAGTCCGAGCCGGTTAGACGAAGAGCATCGCCTCATCGCACGCTACGCCGCCCGCCTGGCAGCTGAGGCGGGAAACTCCACAGTGAGTGACGGCGTGGCCTTCAGTACTCTGCATGTATNCGCTGTGATCAGAAAGAAGCTGCTGCTGTTTTCACTTTTCTCCCCCCCCTCTCTGTTGTTAATGCCGTTCTATGAAAATTTTGTTTTTCAGCAACAATGTCCTCCAACAGATCTGAGTTTCAACTTTGATGCAAATAAGCAGCAGAGACAGCTGATTGCAGAGCTGGAGAACAAAAACAGGTAAACTTCAACTGTATCATCGTTCCAAAATCTGTGTTTTTCAGCTGATAAGGATATTTTCTTTAGGTTTGTTACATGTCTGGGTGTAAAACAGGAAAGGATATTAAGAGGTGAATCACTCTGTGAGAGAGTGCATGAGAAAATGATCCAGTGATTGTGGTCACTGCAGTGGGCAGCCATTAAAGTTATTTTACTTACACTGCAAAAACTGAAATCTAAGCAAGTCATTATGTCTTATTTTTAGTCAAATTTGTCTTACTATTCTTGATTTGAGCCACATTTACAAGACAAGGTCATAAAAATGTGTTATTTCAAGTTTGTTTAAGACAAAAATGAGGCATCAATTGCTTGTATCAAGTCAAAAAAATCTGCCAATGGGATAAGATAAAAGATTCTTGTTTTAAGACATCTTTCTAATTTCAAGAAACTTCCTGGGCGAATTCGTCTTATCCCATTGGCAGATTTTTTTTGACTTGTTACAAGCAATTTACACCTCATTTTTGCCTCAAAAAAACTTGAAATAAGACATTTTTATGACCCGGTCTGGTGAATGTGGCTCAAATTAAGAACAATGAGACAATTTTCACTACAAATAAGACATAATGACTTGCTTAGATTTCCGGTTTTGCAGTGTAACTGATACAATAGTTTCTGATGGAACTGCATATCACCTGTGTCAGGGTTTTTCCTTTAGTGTTTCCTTAATGTTTTCAGTATTTTATGATATTAGAGTATTTTTTCTGAAAGTTGCAGACATGCACCAAAGGATTAAAAAGCGTATCAACGATAAAAAAAACAAAGTTTAAGTGTGTGAAAATATGTTGAAATATTTAGTTATTCCAAACATGGCCAGTAAAACAGTTAAATAATTTTTGTCATGTCATCTCAGTTACTGTAGTTGGTAATTCATAGATGAGTCTAATGAAGTTTGACTATTATTTGAATTAAAATCTTTATAACTGGGGTGGCAAGGCTTTGTTTTAAGGGGGCAGCTGCCACCACATGCCCCCCTGTAGAGCCACCCCTGCTTGTAAGACAAAATATTTAGCCTAGAAAAGTTTCAGACCTTTGAGTAATTTATTTAAGGTCAGAATGTAACATTTTGATATATATTTGAGTTTTGCAACATGGTCCAAAAAAAAAAAAATCATTTAGACATAGGCAACTCTTTTTTTGACCCTTTCCCCTTGTTCCTTGGTTTCTTTCTCTTAATACATGTAAAAAAAATCTTTCCCAAAAGATATACAATCAGTGAGTGAGTAAATGAAATAGCAAAAAGTTAAATTATTCATCAAAATAGTTAGTAATGTACATAATCTTGTTGATTAGAACTATACTAAAGGGATGTGAGGGCAGGGGTAAATATGAATATATCATATTTAAATAAAATCATAATTACATACGTGTATCCATATATACAGAAAGAACCATATACCTGCATACACCTGTACACAAATAAGTCATATTTAATTAATAAAGCAAAAATGGCCAGTAAAACAGTTAAACATTTTTTGTCATGTTATCTCAGTCACTGTAGTTGGTAATTCATAGATGAGTCTAATGAGGTTTGACTATTATTTGAATTAAAATCTTTATACCTGGGGTGGCAAGGCTTTGTTTTAAAGGGGCAGCTGCCACCACATGCCCCCCTGTAGAGCCACCCCTGCTTGTAAGACAAAACATTTAGCCTAGAAAAGTTTCAGACCTTTGAGTAATTTATTGAAGGTCATAATGTAACATTTTAATGGATTTGAGACATTTTAAGGATGCGTGGGAAGAATTTCTTTCACTGTCGCATCTGTAACTGACTCACTCTTTCAGGGAGATCCTCCAGGAGATTCAGCGGCTTCGTTTGGAGCATGAGCAAGCCTCTCAGCCAACCCCGGAAAAAGCCCAGCAGAACCCCACACTCCTGACCGAACTGCGGCTCCTCAGGTATCATCATCCATCACCACCACACAGCATCTTCCTCCTGGCATCAGAGAGAAGGAGAAGGAGAAGGAGGAGTCATTTATTAAGGAAATGGAGCTGTAAAACCACTTTTGGCCGTTTGTATTTATGCATGCAGGGCTCATTCTCCCTGCAGAAATAATGTCTTTCTAATTCAGCTGGGTGGATTTTTGGATTAGCTTCATCAGCAGCAGTGCGAGCATTTGTTATGCTGGCAGCACTCGGAGACACTTGGGTTCAGTTCTTGGAAGAGAGCCTCTGGGATGAGGTGTTACAGCACTTGTTTCCCTCAGTGACTCATTCTGTTGTCTAGCCTGGACTAAATAATGGATCAGCAGTGAGGTTTATCGTCAGCAGCTATGATTAGACTGAGATTATATGATCATTTGATATTTCCTGGGATAAAAAATTGACGTCCATTTATTAGCGGTCAGCTACACACACTTTATGCAGGACTTGTCATCTTTCCAGGAGAGAAAACACAGTAATTAAGAATATTACAACCTGCTGATGAGGCTTTTACCCAGCTTGAAAATTGCAGTTACAGCTTTGAGCCACTAGAGGGGGGTATCTACACCTTAGACCAGGGGTGTCACACTCAAATACACAGTGGGACAAAATTAAAACTTGGACAAAACTGTGGGCCAACTTTGAGATTTATTAAAAAAATACTCCTCTAAATATAAAAATGCACCTTTTTAAATGGACCCATGAGTTTTGCTTATGGGTCAATGACAAAAAGAGGGTCTAAAAACGTATTTTTAAAAGTTCTTTGAAAATGGATAAAAACATATTTCTGAGTGAAGAATTATGTTTTCTAACAGATTTCAGTAGTTGACCAACATCTCAAAGATTTAGGTTCATTATTTTTTAGTATTTTTAATTTGAGCACCCAAAAATGTCAGGTGGCGCAACCAAATATATGAAAATATATTTATATGTTCCTGTTATTTTTTCTGTGTGAAATTATTGGCAAGTATCTCTCAAGTGTCTGTAGTGACTCAAACATTTTCATTTTGTGTTTCATTTCTTTTATTTGTGAATAAGATAAATAATTTGATGTTAAAATAACATTTCACATTATTACATTGGTTGTTCCACCTGACATGGAAATTGTAGGTCAGTGGTTACTTCACTTTTTTGGAAAAAATAGTCATAAACAGAGAAATCTACAAACTTTTCCACTTGGTCACAAATGTCATTTGGGCTCCTCTGGCTGATGCAGTTTCCTGTTTCCTGTTTTATTCTCTTCACTTTAAAATAAAAGTCTGATGTTACGGTTGCACCACCCTGACATTTGACAAGGTGAAAATTACGGGACAAAAGTTTTTTACATTTCTCAACAGCTTTAAAATTCTTTTTATTTGCAAAGAATGTTTTATTTAAAAAGGTTCAAGCATAAAATAATGCCACTGTGTTTTTAATTTCCATTTACAATAACTGACATTCAATTTTTAGAGTTTAATTACTGTGGATACTTGTCAGGACGGTTGCACCACCTGACATTTTNAATAACATTTCACATTATTACATTGGTTGTTCCACCTGACATGGAAATTGTTCCAGTCACCAATGAAGTGAAAAAACCTTTTTTATCAGTATTTCAGAGAAATCTACAAACTTTTCCACTTGGTCACAAATGTCATTTGGGCTCCTCTGGCTGATGCAGTTTCCTGTTTCCTGTTTTATTCTCTTCACTTTAAAATAAAAGTCTGATGTTACGGTTGCACCACCCTGACATTTGACAAGGTGAAAATTACGGGACAAAAGTTTTTTACATCTCTCAACAGCTTTAAAATTATTTTTATTTGTGAAGAATTTTTTATTCAAAAAGGTTCAAGCATAAAATAATGCCACTGTGTTTTTAATTTCCATTTACAATAACTGACATTCAATTTTTAGAGTTTAATTACTGTGGATACTTGTCAGGACGGTTGCACCACCTGACATTTTGGGGGTTTGAGGAACCAAAACACAAAAAAACATGTTATATTTTAATAGTTTAAAGATGTGTTCAAATAACACAGGTTTCATAGAATAAAGAAATACATGTGATGAAATACTCAATTCATGATGGAAGGAAATATTGCACTCTGACACAAAAAAGGGACGTCACCTCATTGACCCAATACACTGAAGAACATGGAAGCTTAATTCTGGTCAATATAAAACTAACTATTGCACACTTTTCTGTTCGAAAGTGAACTAAATTATGTCTTGTAAGATTATTATTTTAACTTAAAATAGGACACAAAGACTTGCCTCTGTTTCAGTTTTTGCAGAAACAAGAGAGCTGAATGTGATCCTTTATGTAGGTTTGGACTGAAGTTGTGAATTCAGAAGAGTTACGAGTAAAAAAAAAAAAAAAAAAGATTGACAGGACAGAATATGATATGAAATGATGTGGTGACTCAGGTGCTGCATACATTTTGCAGATGCAATGAAAACAACGTGCAACAACTTTGTTAAGTGATAGAAATTTTCTTCAATAACTAATTAGAAATGTAGAGATGTGTAAAGATTTTCTATAATCAGCATCAGCATTTGGAGTGACTCAGCATTTCAACATCCTGCATTTGCTGAAAGGAAATGCACACCCTGCCTCCTCTAGTTTTAACAGAATTTCATTAAAAAAAGTTGAAACTATTCTTCTTAGGACTTTCCAGTGTCCTCATATTTCAAGACATCACCTCTCCCTTGCTTGTTTAAAATTTATGCACCAAACTTTTTCCCTAAAGACACAGGAAGGACGAGCTGGAGCGGCGCATGTCGGCGCTGCAGGAGAGCAGACGCGAGCTGATGGTGCAGCTGGAGGGACTTATGAGGCTGCTAAAGGTAAGACAACGATCACCTGCTCCGAGCAGATTCTGATGTAATAAAGGACGAGCTCAGAGTTAATATCCTGAGATACCGTTTTCCCAAATCTGCTGTTCTTTTCAAGCTCGACAGAGGTTTTAGCGGAGATGACAGAGCGAGCATGATTTGTCTTTTAAAGCTTGGTGGCATGTTTAATGAAATGAGATGTCTTCATTTTGATCCAGATGTTGCAGTGGTGTCGACTTTTGTTAATGTGTTGTAAAAGCATGCGATCATTTTCTTCTTCTTCCTCTGCTGCTGCTGCTGCTTTAATTCTGTTGCTCTCACTCTTCTCGCTCTTTTCACTGCTTTCCTTTGCTGGCTGATAGGATGAGGAGCAGAAGCAGGCTGTAAGTTGTTCTTAATTCAGTTTACAAAGCCTAACACCTGACTTTAGCCTCAGCACTTAGTTTCATACGTCTATCCTTCTTCCTTCACTTTGATGGGATTGAGAAAGTTTGAAGTGTAGATTTCATGAAGGATAATAGGATTCCTGTCTTTAACTGAGTTACTGCCATGAAGTCTGTATCCAACGCTAAAGAGCTGCAACTACCCACCAGGACACAATTTTTCCAACAAGCTATTTCAGGTTCAAACAAGTTGAGAGAAGTGTGTTTCTCAAAGCCTGAATGTCAGGGACCTGCTCCTTTCATGGGCGCTAACAACCTCCCATCTAATGTGACTGCAGTCTGGCCGGCCATCTGCTGCCTGGCTCGGTGCCATCCACCCGGGGACCGCACCAGTCCCAGAGACACACAGCCATCCTTTCTCCACCATATATATCTCTCATCTCAGCACAGGCCGCGGCCGCTCACCCACACATGGTTCTCATTACCCCCCCGACGCAGCCAAGGTGCACTATAGAGACCTGCAGAATAGCCGGCCTGTATAGGATTTCTAGAGGGTTTTTCTTGCCCTGTTTTTGTTTGTTCTCCTCGTAAGGATTAAGTTCTTTGGGTCACATCNTACGGTTGCACCACCCTGACATTTGACAAGGTGAAAATTACGGGACAAAAGTTTTTTTCAATTTCTCAACAGCTTTAAAATTCTTTTCATTTGCAAAGAATGTTTTATTTAAAAAGGTTCAAGCATAAAATAATGCCACTGTATTTTTAATTTCCATTTACAATAACTGACATTCAATTTTTAGAGTTTAATTACTGTGGATACTTGTCAGGACGGTTGCACCACCTGACATTTTGGGGGTTTGAGGAACCAAAACACAAAAAAAACATGTTATATTTTAATAGTTTAAAGATGTGCTCAAATAACACAGGTTTCATAGAATAAAGAAATACATGTGATGAAATACTCAATTCATGATGGAAGGAAATATTGCACTCAGACACAAAAAAGGGACGTCACGTCATTGACCCATACACATATTTTTGGTCTATTCATTACTTTAAGTATCCGAAATTCAATTAGAGTATTTCCATTGTAATGACCGCAGTCACCTCAAAGGGAAAGTTGGTAATAGTATCTAACATTGGGTGAACAAACGTCCTCCTTTTTGCCTGCAAAATTATTTCCAGGGCTATTGTATTTAATTCCCCAAAAAGTCCAGATTTTTCTCAGCTTCTTCTTCAAACCATTTGTGTTTATAATTGTCGCAGCACTAGGCGATACAATTATTCTGATGCCCCAACTTTAAAGTCGAAATGATAACATCAAAAGGCAAAATTTTGAGATAAAAAATCAAATAATGAGACAAGAAGTTAAAATTTTGAGGTAAAGAGTCATTGTTTTTGAGATATAGAGATTATATAGTCAAAGTTATGAGAAAAAAAGGTTAAAGGTTAAATAATGAGATAAGAAGTTAAAAATTTGAGATGAAAAGTCATAATTTCCACATAAAAAGTTACATTTTTGAGATTATTTTGTCAAACTTGTGAGGAAAAAAGGTCAAATATTGAGATCAAGTCAAAATTATTAGACATGTAATTAAAAATTTAAGATAAAACGTCAAAATGCTGAGATAAAATGTTTAAATTTTGAAATAATAAAGCGAAAATTGTAAGGGGAGAACTCAAAATTTATAATTTGAAAGCAGAATTTTTGAGTTATGTTATCAATTTGACCTTTTAATTTCATAAATTTGACTTAGCAAGGGGGAAAAATAATCTTTTAAAGCCAGTCTTTCATTTTTATACTTTTTTTTTTACCAGTGGAAATGGGTTTCTATATATTATTAAGTTGACATTATAAAAAATGTTCCTTTCTAACAGGAAAGGAGTGTTTTTTAAAAAAAAAGATGTATGGGTTATGAAGCTACTTTGACGTATTTGAGTATCTTTTGGTATTTTTTCAGTGTCTCCAAGAGACTCGTTTTGAATTTTCAGAATATGTTCACCCTAATCTTCCATATCATTTCATCACCTCAGTTTGAAGCAGCCCTATTCAATTAGCAACTAGCAACTAACTATTAGTGACCTTGCAACTAACCCACAATGTTGAGGAGGCACGTTTGAAAAGTTCACATGGGCAGTTCTTTAAAGAGATGGAAATAACAAGTCTTTATCTGCCCAAAGACACCAGGCTCTTTAGTCTGTGGAAACACATTTATAAACTTCTGATGTATTTTTCTTATCTATGTGTTTCTCTTTTAAATGGTGACTTCGCTCTTTGTCTGCTAAAAAATGTTCAACTTGTGTCCTTGGTCTGAAAATCCAGCCCGACCAAATATTCAATAGAATAACTGTGGTTTAAAGAATCCCAACATAATAGATCAGCGTTGTGCAATAAATTCCTCCCTCTAAGAAATTTGATAAAAAGATTGGTACATTTATTTCAAATGATATTAATCTAACATATCTGGGTGTCTGCAACCACTTAGTATAGTTTAACACAAATACTGCAAACAAGAGGAAACAGTTGGTGAAGCTGTTTTGTTTGTCGTTTTTGAGAGGAGGGATTATCAATCAGCCCATCTTACTCTCACACATCTTCATGCTGTTTCTCTTTCTTTAATCCAAACAACAGTTGGGATTCCATATGGGCATGAAAGTCCTTTCAATTCTGCGTAACGTAAATGAGCATAAATAAAGTCGACTGTCTCTTTTAATGAGGTGAAACAAGTTTCTCAGGCTGACAGATGAAACAGGTTTATTGTAAAAGTCAGTGTTACTCCTGTTGTTTTATCTAAATGTAAATATCATAGTGTTGTGCTGAGTTTGTAGAATGATGAGCACCTGAAGTTACTATAAATCTTTTTATGTTGCAGTCACAGTCTGGAGGCTCCCCTCACTCGTCCCCCAGCCACGGCGCCGGCTGCTCCATGCCCATGCCCATACGCTCCACCTCCGCCGGCTCCACCCCGACTCACACGCCACAGGACTGCCTGGCAGGGGTGGGGGGGGACGTGCTGGAGGCCTTCGCTCAGGGTGAGTGTGTAAACCAGTGGTTCCCAAACTTTTCCAACTCAGGGCCCACTTCGAAGTCTCAAAAATGTACACGGCCCACTTCCAACCCTTTAAATACGGAGGCCTTATGATTTATATTTGAACATGTTAAACCCTCAGGATACCAAACTTACCGGCAAAAAAAACGCCACATACTTGAAATGACTGATATTTAAAAACCATTTATCCAATCCAAAACCTGGAAAAACTGTCAAAATTGTCAGATTCTCAAGTTTCCCAGAGTACCTGAATGTATCGTGAGTGGCATCAACAATGTAAGTTAACAGAGCGGAAAATATTGGAGAAGTTAATCAACATAGCCTTGATTCTTATACCCTCTATAAAAATTTACAGAAAATCAACTGTTTACTGAAGTTGAATTCTGTAAAAAAAAAACAATAACAAAAAAAAATTCTCTGTTCTTTCTGCTTTCATCAAGCCTAAAATGATGAATACACACCACGTATTCACACTTCAAAAAAATGTTGAATTTTGTCCGAACCCATAGAGAAGCAGGACTTAAGTTTGTAGAGAAAAATGAAACCACAGTGAGTAAAAAATGTGACAGAAGCAAAAAACGACCAGAAACTGTTTGGTATCCCAAGGGTTAAAAAATGTTATATGGCCCACTTGCAATACCCTCGCGGCCCACTAGGGGGCCACGGCCCACAGTTTGGGAATCACTGGTGCAGCCAATCAAACTCTATGCAGCTAAAGTTTTACTACTACAGAAAAACCACATGAGTTTTGAGTTTGGTTCTAAGTGTTTCTCCTTCCTCCAGGTGTACCTAGGAATCTCCGGAATGATCTATTAGTTGCTGCTGACTCAATCACAAACACCATGTCATCTCTGGTGAAAGAGCTCCACTCAGGTAAATCTACATCACATGATTTAAGGTGGTTTTTAAACATAAAGAAAATCAAACACAGCCTGTAGATCAGAAAAAGATTTACTTGAACTGAACTTTTTTTAATGACCAGCAGGAGGTGAATCCACTGGCTACGAAAAAAAAAGTCTGATAAATGACATTTTCAAACCTCTGCCAACATTTCTGAACATGTTTATCACTTATAATACGTCTTTCGTCTTTGGTTGGCTTGAAAACAGCTTTATGTTACGATTTAATTTAGGGAAAAGAAAGAACGAGAAGTTGTTGCTTGGGTTGTGACTACTTTCACTCAGGAAACAGGTCAAGTTGCCCAAGTTTGGCAACATCAGACTCCAGAAACCCAAGATGGTAACAAGAGACATGTAAAACTTTGCCTTCAGGAGAAAAGTCAAAAAACAAAGGATAAAGTTTTTGCAGCTTTGTCTAGTTTTAATAAAATAGTGTCTTTGGTATCATTGTATGTTTGTAGTCCTTTCTTAAAGCTCCTGTAAGGAACTTTGGGTTTGTGTCGATTTCGGCGACCCCTCTAGACGAAATATTCTTACCCATTAAAAAAACAAACAAACAAACTCATCCCCTGTCTTTTTAGAGTCAAATAATTGCTTGTTGTGATATTTATGCAGAACAAAGACAGAACTAACTAAGGATAGACTCATTATCGGGTCTTATCGGTATTGATAGTTGCATTTTGATGCATGTTGGCATTGACCTCTTTTTAACCTGATGTCTGGTAAGAGAAATGGCATTTAGAAATAACCTTTTCTAGCACTGATAATCTCATTTTTACGTTTAGATTACATATATCTTGAGGTGAGACTTTTTTGAGATAACGTGGAAAGTTATGCTCAGCATTTCAACATCCTGCATTTGCTGAAAGGCAATGCGGGCCCTCCCCTTTAGTTGGTAGTGGTGTCGACCAATGATTGTATATAGGATGGACAGCGTGCTTCCGCCTGTCACCGTTCTACGTTTTTGAAGCCAAAAAACCCTGTTTCTCTAGCCGCCATTGTGCAGCCAGAGTCTGCGCAGTAGAGAATTTCTGGTGGAGCCAAGTAAAAAAGAGAAATAAAAACATTTATTTCTTCTTCTTCAGAAGGTTTAGTCTCCTTTTGGCTCTTTCCCGAAGTTTCTTATATCCCCGATAAAAACTACTCACGAACGGCAGCTGTCAACTATCGTAAAACGAAACTTATATTGTGGTTTTTAACGTCCAATAACTAATGAGAAACTAACTTCTCAGAAAAAAAAACACCTGAACACCATGCAGCCAGATGACATTGTCATACTACCTTAGAGTAAAGATGAGAGAAACGTTTCTACGAGGTATCGTAATTTTTTAAAGTTTTCCCGGCTCATATCTGGAATACATGGGGAGGCGGGGCTTATGACCTATACTGCAGCCAGACACCAGGGGGCGGGGCATCTGCTGGAGGCTTCAAAAAAAAACCATGTCATTATCTCTAATATCAACAGCATCTATCATCTAACCAGATTTCTCACAGATCTTTTGGATTTGTAGGATTTTTGATTCTGATTGGTCAAAATCCCCTGACAATGGTTATTAACTTTGGTTAACATGAAGTAAAACCATTTCTGTCAGCATTAAATTGGTAAACAATGCGGCAAAATAGTTAGCTTAGGTTAGCATGCTAATTCAACAGCCTAAACAACATGGACTTTTTTTATATTGAGTCTGGTCAAGAAAACTTAGTGATTACTCCATACATACTTTGTGTACTATGATATTTGAATCCATTGCCCCCCCCCTTTTTTACTTTTATTATTATTATTATTATTATTACTATTACTATCATGATTTTTTTTCTTTTTTGAATTATTGTTACATATCTATTTATTTTTATTTATTTATTTATTTTCCTCTCTCTAAATTATTTATCCACCCCCCCTTTTTTAAATTATTATTATTATTATTATTTTTTTTATTTTTTTATTTTTTATTTTTTTTAACTGTGCTTCTCCCTTTCCTTCTGTTCGTGTTCAATTATCTTTGTTCTTCAATTGATTCTAAAAACTTTGTTAAAATGTTTAAATATAATGGTAAATATCAAAATGGAATCCATAACAGAAAATTGTAAAAGGAGACATGAATGTATATTTAAAACGTATGCAATACTTTTTTCTCGATAAAAACATATTTGACAAAAAAAAAAAAAAAAAGAAAACCTAGTGATAGCAGCAAGACCTTGTCCATATTCTGTTTCCCATAAGCCCTCGTTAAGTGAACATTAGCCCTCACTCAGTTACTGATAAGTCTGAAACAGACCCCCGTACAAGTGGTTTTTGACACTAAAAGTCTGATTTTTCGTGGTCTCATCTGCTTTTTATTTATTTATTTAGCTCATAGAGACATATTAGTATTTAGATCAGTTCGATGAGCAGTTAAAAAAGTCATTACAGTGGCTTTAAGGGATTAAAAATAATGTGGAAACTGATCTTAAAGAGATTCTATGTTGTTGTTTCTTGTATCTCTAACATTTACTGTCTTTTCATTCTAAAGTTGATGATGGGGCAGAGGAAGAGGAGACCAACATGAGGAACGGTGGGGACCGAGGTAAGTCAGAGTTCACACTAAAGAGCCGGTAAAAGCATTAAGTCACATTCTTAAACACAAATATCCATTGTTAGACTCAAAATAGGAATGCAGAATTTTTTTATGTTCATCATCAGGTTTGGCAAAAACATAAACAAACTACATTTCCTTTTCTTGTTTTTCAGCTGAAGCAGAATGAACAACAAAAAGTAGGAATTGTAAATAATATATATATATTTTTATTTGAAGTTTATAAAACAAGAACAGCTGTGGTTGTAATGATTTTAAACACTCTGATACAGTAAGATATGAAGTTGCGTATGCTGCTTAATTTGAGAGCGACTTCTTCTGATAATGGGTCAATCGTCTTCTTATCTCATGAAAACAAGCTGTTGTTTCCCAGGAAAATAAGACAGATAACTTCGTCCTAAGAGAGCGAAAGCACGATGAATATCTGGTTGTCAAAGATAAGAAAGACATTTTGTCAAGTGAACATTAATCTTCCAATTAAAAGAAAAAAAAACACTGCAAGATGAATAACTCATTATCAGGAGAAAACAAAATATTGTTCCTGTGTCTCAGAGACATCAGCTTGTTTTCTCTGAGGCTGAACAAGAATATTTGCTCATCATCACAAGAAAGAGGCTCTGATAAGGGCATAATTAACTTCTTGTCTTTGTGTAATGATAAAAAATTACATTTTTGCACCTACAGCCATTCTTGGCTTCCATTTGTAACAATTTGCTATAAATAAGCTGCACATTAGTCTTTGAAAGTGAGTAAACAAGTTGGTGCCAGTTATGAAAGCTCTTTATTTGTTGGATAGGATAAAAAGACAGCAGATAAACATTTGCATGTCACCTTTTTCAGCCAGAAATATGCTGATTTGGCTCTTTATTGTGGGCTCCTGCTACGACTAAACCTTCCATCCAAAGTAACAGGGCAACATGGCACTTCACCACAGAGGCATTTGTACTTTTTTTTTTTAAAGCTGCAGGCTGTCAGCAGCACTAAATGTGCTCTTGTTTGTGTATTTCCAGGCACAGCTAGAGTACCGAAACACTGAGGACAAAGCAAACACCATTCCACCCCGTAAGGACATACAGTCATCAATTGGGAAGAATCAGAAACAAGAACAACAACCCCCGGCATTAGCACGTAGAGTAATGCATGCTGTAATCTAACAGGATTTCACTATGTGAAAAAAAAAAGTTTCTCCACATCTTGCAGGTGGCGAGATGTGTCCAATTAGCGAGTGTGTATGTTGTCCTGTAAACAAAAACTGCTGTAACTACCCGATGATTCCCTCATGACTGCTAAAGAATGGCTTGCTGTGCTTTCTCCCATTGCAGCAGATCATTCTGTATATAAAATACTGTACACACGTGACCACGGGAACGACATGGGAGTGACCTCCTGTCACAAACATGTTTCCTGTCATTGCTTTTGTATGATTAGCTCTAGTTTACTTATTTTTTTGTTTTTTTTTGTTTGTTTTTTTTTTAATTGTTTTTGCATGAAGTTGCACTCATGTCTGGATTTTTGGTACTGTATCATGCTATGCCAGCTCTCTGTGGGTTTACGACGACAGCTGAGGTGTCAGAAGTGTTCGGCCTCAGAATTCACTTCCAGTGTGTTTACGTGCACAGCCATGATCTGAGATTTGTTGACGATTGAAAACAAACTTTTCAGTCTTGCCATGACCATAAGTTAGAGTTGGAAGAACAAGAGGAGCCTTAAGGAAATCACTGCAGATGGCAAAGTAACCGTCCAGTACATAATCTCAAGTTTTTCACTTAACAGCTACGAATAAACAAAGTAAAATGCATGAATTACATCGCTAAGTTGGCAGCTCAGCTTAGTAAATAGGCTGAACATTGAGTTGACTAGAAGGTATCGTAAGTCTTATCTTATCACGACAAAGTTAAAGGTATTCGATTTAGTTGTGAAGCATTTTGACCTCTAGAGGCTCGAGGAAGTTGTAATATGTATGAGCAGTTGATTTCAGAATTCTTAAGGCTAAGTGAAGCAAAGCTAAGTTGAGCTAACCATAAGTCGCTAGAAAATGTTTGCTTATAGTAAGAAAGAGTAGATCTTCTTAATCAGCTCTTTGCTAGATTGTACGTGCTGAAATTGTTCCATAAACAACACGAAAGAGAAAAATTTACAAAACCGCAAACTACGAAGCGACGTGGTACCACCATAGACTGTATAATGAGTGGACGTAACGACGTTCGGCTCAAACTGAAGCCTCCAGTAGATGCAGTATAGGTCATAAGCCCCGCCCCCTGGTGTCTGGCTGCAGTATAGGTCATAAGCCCCGCCCCCTGGTGTCTGGCTGCAGTATAGGTCATAAGCCCCGCCCCCTGCTGTCTGGCTGCAGTATAGGTCATAAGCCCCGCCTCCCCATGTATTCCAGATATGAGCCGGGGAAACTTAAAAAAATTATGATACCTCGTAGAAACGTTTCTCTCATCTTTACACTAAGGTGGTATGATGATGTCATCTGGCTGCATGGTGTTCAGGTTTTTTTTTCTGAGAAGTTAAGTTCTCATTAGTTATTGGACGTTAAAAACCGCGATATAAGTTTCGTTTTACGATAGTTGACAGCTGCCGTTCGTGAGTAGGTTTTATCGGGGATATAAGAAACTTCGGGAAAGAGCCAAAAGGAGACTAAACATTCTGAAGAAGAAGAAATAAATATTTTTATTTCTCTTTTTTACCCTGCTCTACTGGAAATTCTCTACTTTTTTTACAATTTTTGGCCTCAAAATTGTAGAACGGTGACAGGCGGAGCCACGCTGTCCATTCTATATTCAGTCAATGGGTACCACACACAATTTAATTTGTTTTGAAACAAATGGACACAATTTCGATTTGATATGATATAAAACGACATGGTACAAAAACAACTCAACACAATAACAACATGAAAGGTTGACGTGAAATGGGAAGAACTCGCCACTTCCTGGTTTGAGTTACAATATTATTCGTTTTTTAATCTATTTTTCAGGCTTTTCATGCTTTTCATCAGAGGATAGGACAGTAGATAGAGCAGTAAGGAGGCAAGAGTCAGTAGTGATATGTGGGGAAAAGGCCACAGGCTGGATATGAACCAAGGCCACCCACCTGAGAGGGAACCTCACGGGGTACGACCTAAACCGCTGGGCCATCATCGCCCCGGCAACATCATTTTGATTCATCTCTGCAGGATTTTTTTCTTTTTCACATCTCAACTTCTAACAGAACTAACATCCTGAATATCTGGTATCCAGAGAATTTTGTGCATGTAAACACACTCAGTGAGTCATACTAAACTGCTGCTACTGTGCTCTCAGTGAGCCACCCTTACAAACACGAGGGCTGTGCGATAGGAAGAACCACAGGGCTACTCCAAACACAATAAAGGAGCCGTGCTCGTTGTTTGTGCCCTTAGAAACCTATTTAAATACACCTGACTAGCTGGTAGCCTCAGTATTTATTATTTAAATGTAGAGAAGCACCTCAGGATGTTAGAATAATAAAGAATTAGGCAATGAGCTAAGTTGTGAGTAACAAAATGAACACTTATTCAGTCTGTGAGGATGTAGGGTTGTAGGAGCTGCTTCGATAGCTTTATTTAGTTAATAAGGGATTATTGAAAATGTTTATGTGCAATGAAGGTAGGTGCTCAGGGATGCTGTGGTTTTTCTTGGAGGAACGTGGTCCTTTTACTGTTAGAAGTGATTGGCTACAACTGTCAAAGGTCAGAGATGAGTTTAGAGAGAAGGTTTCATTTCAAAATATTCACCCACTGTTCACTAAGAAGTCTGTTTTTTGTTGAGTTTAAATCTCCTGAAGCAGATTATTTTACTCTTGTTTCACTGGTAGTTTTTTTTAATTAAACTCTAAATATAGAGAGAAACAGCAAGTGACTAAACATTTGTTAAAGGACGTGAAAAGAGGTTTTTTGGAAGTGCGATTTGGTGAAGCATGTTGTCGGATGTGTTGTTTTTTTTTCGTTTCTGTGTGTGAATTTGTGTCGTTCACATAGAAAGCAGAGCGAGGGATTCAGGTCTGAGTTACCTTCACACATTTGTCCTTCGGTTCAATGTTTTTTGTCCATTTTCTTCAATGAAAATCAGCACATTTTGCTTTTTTTCCCCACGATAAAGCCGAGGAGCAGTTTTAGAGTAATGTGCAGTACTCAGACGTCGTTTGTGAAATTTGACTGATTGGAACAGAATTTTTTTGTGCTGAGATTTGTACAGTAAGTCTATCCAATAAGCTAAGTATAAGGTTTCAGCAGCCTGTTACACTGTGTCAAGAAAAAAGAGAAAAACAAAAGAAGGCTCTTCTGTTTTTGACGTTTTTCAATGTGATGTTTTTTATCAGTTCTCTGTTCTGCTCTACGTTGGCATTATTGTTATTATTCTGGTTTGTAGTATTAGTGGAGTACAGTCAGTGTAATAATTTTGTCTTAAAAAAAAAAAGCTTCACGTGCGTTCACACTTGCGCCCAATTATGAATCAAACGAAGAAGGTGAAAAGATTAATTCTGCGACCTCTCCTGTCAGGGTTACAGCAAAAAAAAGGTCTGGAAGTTTGAGGAAACGCAGAGGAGAAAAAATGAAACAGTCTTCCCCTTCATTCTGGCCTCACATTTAAAAAGTTCGCTCTCTTTCTGTTCTTTCAGTTTGTGCCTGTGCTGTTCTGTAAAGTGCTGTAAAAGTAACCATTCAGCAAATCAGATGATCTATCAGCCTTTATGTCTGTGACTTTGTAGAGATTTTCTTCATTTATTGATCCAATGTGTTCTGGGGGAAACTGACGCTCAGCCTTTACATTTGTGCCAAACTGTTCGCAGACATTGTGTGTCATGATTATCATTATTACAGGTATATATCAGAGTATATCTGCATTCGTGTGTCGTCGTTGCTCATAGTTTATTCACAGAATGCCTGGAGATGTCACAGTGAATTGTTCTCATTGCTGGAATCTGCTGGGAAAACTCGCTTTTAATAGTCAATGAACACATTCCAAATCTACAGATAGACAGGCACTGATGTCACTCCAGCCGACGCGTAGGCAATACTGTATTTACCCTGACAGACGAAACTCGGGGTATTACTCATAAACGCAGTCAGTTACGCCGAGGTGCAGACATTGTAAGACTTTTATTGTTTGGAGAGAGACGACGTGCGAAGAATGCGACCTCGACACCAACTCCTGCTCCCCCTGATGTTACTTCTCTCTGTCTGTGTTCTGTACGGTTATGCTTCTGGTACACATTTGTTTTTCATGTTGATTTTACAAAACATAGTTTTATGTCACAAAGCCACTGTCTTTTGTAAATAAATCAAATGTGAGATATATTAAAAAGATTTAAAATATAGCTTTGACAGCTTGTGTCATGTTTGTGTGCTTTTACAGTTTCAGTGCAGAGGGTTCTGTAATAAATCAAATACACAGAAGATGAAAGTGAAGATTGAATTAGACCAGGGGTGGGCAATTCATTTTTACAAGGGGCCACATGAGAAAACTGAATCAGAGGGCCTCACCAACAATAACAGCAACTTCATTGTGCTCAACATTAGAGCTGAAAAATCTGCAGAAATAATCAAATTGTGATTATTTTTCCCTGGATTGCAATTTAGATTTTTTGTGCGATTTTGTTTAGGTCCCTCATCCTATTAGTTTTTAAACAAACACATTGTAGGAAATTAACATTTTTGCCATTTGGTTGAGTAGGGTTGAGTGACACTGACTAAATATTGTGCGGTCTGCGATTAGAATATTGCAACGGGTCATATCACGGTTTAATCTGATTTGCCATTAAATGCCCAGCCTGACTCAATATGAACTTCTTTCTGCACTGTGAAATATACTTACCTTTATATTTTGATTAGCTTATAATGGGAGCCAACCAGAAGAGCAAGGACATTCTGCAAATTTGTCTGTAAATGGGTCAATGACAAAAAGAGGGTCTAAAAAAGTATTTTTAAAAAGTTCTTTGAAAATGGATAAAAACACATTTCTGAGAGAAGAATTATGTTTTCTGACAGATTTCAGTAGTTGACCAACATTTCAAAGTTTTTAGGTTCATTATTTTTTAGTATTTTTAATTTGAGCACCCAAAAATGTCAGGTGGCGCAACCAAATATATGAAAATATATTTATATGCTCCTGTTATTTTTTCTGTGTGAAATTATTGGCAAGTATCTCTCAAGTGTCTGTAGTGACTCATACATTTTCATTTTGTGTGTTTCATTTCTTTTATTTGTGAATAAGATAAATAATTTGATGTTAAAATAACATTTCACATTATTACATTGGTTGTACCACCTGACATGGAAATTGTTCCAGTCACCAATGAAGTGAAAAAACCTTCTTTATCAGTATTTCAGAGAAATCTACAAACTTTTCCACTTGGTCACAAATGTCATTTGGGGTCCTCTGGCTGATGCAGTTTCCTGTTTCCTGTTTTATTCTCTTCACTTTAAAATAAAAGTCTAATGTTACGGTTGCACCACCCTGACATTTGACAAGGTGAAAATTACGGGACAAAAGTTTTTTACATTTCTCAACAGCTTTAAAATTCTTTTTATTTGCAAAGAATGTTTCATTTAAAAAGGTTCAAGCATAAAATAATGCCACTGTATTTTTAATTTCCATTTACAATAACTGACATTCAATTTTTAGAGTTTAATTACTGTGGACACTTGTCAGGACGGTTGCACCACCTGACATTTTGGGGGTTTGAGGAACCAAAACATAAAAAAACATGTTATATTTTAATAGTTTAAAGATGTGTTCAAATAAGACAGGTTTCATAGAATAAAGAAATACATGTGATGAAATACTCAATTCATGATGGAAGGAAATATTACACTCGGACACACAAAAAGGGACGTCACGTCATTGACCCAAATATGTGAAATTGTGGTGTATATCAAATTGTACAATACTCAAAAAAACAAAAAACAAAGCATTAGTGTTTCATTCCATGTTTAGCTTGTTAGCTTCTTGGATAATGAAAAATTAGTCCAAAAAAATGAAAAAAGTCAAAATTATGGGGCAAAAGTTGAAATTTTGAGCAAAAATCCCATTTTGAGTTTAATAAGTCAAAATTCTGAGATAAAAGGTCAAATTTTGAGAGCAAGAGTCAAAACTATGGAGCAAAAGTTGAAATTTTGAGCTGAAAAAATAAAATTCTTAGATATGGAAGTAAAATTTTTGAGAGAAAAACTCAAAATTATAGGGTAAAAGGTGAAGTTTTACCATTTTATCTAAAAATTTTCTATTTAATTTGTGCAGAAAAAAGGAGAAATCTCAACAAAGCTAGATTTTCATTTTGATATTTTTAACTTGCAAAACTAATCCTAACTAGCTTTCCATTTATTTGTTGCCTCTGGCTATTTTTTTTTTGTACCATTTTTCACAGTTAGATTGAGTGAAAAATAAACCACCTGTCAAGAAATGGAAGAAACTTCAAGACCAAAAAGAGTTGCGAGGTTGAGTTTAAGATGATAGAAATTTACTGACTGACTCTGAGGAAAGTCAAAACTATGGAGCGAAAGTTGAAATTTTGAGCTGAAAAAATAAAATTCTGAGATTTGGAAGTGAAATTTTTGAGAGAAAAACTCAAAATTAAAGGGTAAGAGGTGAAGTTTTACCATTTTATTTCAAATTTTTTTACTTTATATGTGGAAAAAAAGGAGAAATCTCAACAAAGCCAGATTCTATTTTGATATTTTTAACTTGCAAAAATAATCCTAACTAGCTTTCCATTTATTTGTTGCCTTTGGCTATTTTTACCATTTTTCACAGTTAGATTGAGTGAAAAATAAACCATCTGTCAAGAAATGGAAGAAACATTAAGACCTAACAGAGTTGTGAGGTGACTGTCAATGAGAAAAGTCTAAATTAATGGGCTAAAAAGTTGAATTTTTTTTAAAAATCTCAAATGTTTTTACTTTATATGTGTTAAAATAAAAGGGAGAAATCTCAAGAAAGACAGATTTTCATTTTGATATTTTTAACTGGCAGAAATTAGCTGAAATACATTATTTATGTTGCCATTATACAATTTTTCCACTTCAAATGTTGAGGGGGTGTTTTAAAGAAATGTTTGTGTTATGAAGCTACTTTGTGGTCTTTGGTAGAGGGTCCTCTTTTTATGGGTTTTCAGAATATGGTCACACTAATATTAAATTAATCCAGTACATAGACTTCTAACATGTTGACACCACTTAACTATTGACTGCCCCTCCCTTGCCCCCCGATAAACTGAGGGGAATAAAAACTATCTAACTGCAACCTTTGTATCCTCCTCTAAAATGCCAGAAAATCCCTGAATAAATATCACAACTTTGCCATTTCCAGCTTCACCCAAAAGCCTGAATACAAACGAACGACTAACTGAAGCGGCCTTTTCAGAAACTGTGACTTCAGAAAGTGTGAGCAGCACTTTGATGAACCTCCTCCTCTGTGGGTCCCTATGATGACACCAGCTGGTACAGTATCACACTGCTCCTGTGTGAGTCTGCTGCCCTCAGATGAACCGCTCGGCGCCATCGACGCCACGAGGAAAAGGAGACTCCTCTGCTTCCAGATCAGTGAAGCACACTCGCCCTCTGCTCATTCACTTCCTCTCTCTCTCTCTCTCAAAAAGCAGCCACTCTGCCTCACACAGAGATGTTCAGTCAAACTCTCTGCATCCAATAACCTTTGAGGCTTAACTCACTTTGTCTCCGTCTAGTGGGCGTGTGCGGGATAAAAGCTGTGAGAAGTGAGAGGCTGGTGAAGGAAGGGTTAACGTAATGAGGGTGATAAGAGATTTGATATCTTGTTCCGGCTGCACTCGAGGAAATGAAATGAAGATGTGGTGCCAGATGAAACATTTCCACGGAGGATGAACTGGAGAGCTGAGCTACATACTTGAACATTTAGGGTAATGAACCGATTTAAGGCCACAGGATATAAACTCTAAAATAAGCAACGAGCTATCAGAAGAGAGGTGAAGACAAAAATGATGCAAGACTTAAAGATTAAGAGAAATCAAAAGCTATTGTGTGATAACATCAGAACATTTAGTTTCAAATAAGTGGATTAACTTTATTTACACAGATTGTTGGTGTCAAAAGGCACAGGTATGAATTCTGCTGAGTTGGATTTTTATGCTGATTAAAACTAAAATTGACATCCTGATTCCAAAATCACAGTATTTTTCTGGCATGGCAAGTTTTTTCTCCACAGCTTACCCAGTGTTTTTTAAGAAAATGGGGGTCCTGTCGTTCAAAAACTTGATGTGATAGAGAAAAACTGAGATAAGTTTTGGATTCTGCATCAAAAAATTATGTTCCCCACAGTTAATGCAATATAACAGCAATTATCATATTGAGTTTTGTGTTTGAGGGATGTGTTTAAAATATTCAGAGAAGTTCAGGAATGATTCAGTGTGCACACCAGAATGGGAGCTACACTGGTGTCAGAGGAGAGTTTTATGCAGCACAGTAGAAAAATACTGTATGTACTTAAAGACTGTACGTGTGTAGGTATAAGAGCTGTAAGGATAGAAAGCACATGTTTCGTTTCATCAGGCCCCTGAGCTGGCCTGAGGCAGCAGCTAATCACATGGCTGTTTGGGCCCCAAAGTCACCATGGGGCCAATAAATACAGCATGTTAAAATCAGTTAGTCTCCTCAGGTTCCTGTGTTCATTAAGTTTCCATTTAATGACATCGCTTTGCAATTGTCGTCTTTGTTTGCGCATATTTTACAAACTTCTGCTTGATATACACACATTTATGAGTTAATTCATTTATTTAAAGACACTATGGGGACAATCTAGAGTCGTGTTTTACTGGGAGAAAGACTCTGTTTCCCATGAGCACTTTCACCCCCTGTAGAACGGGCATGACTCAAACCGAAATGTATCAACCAATGACTGTATCTAGAAAGGACAGCGTGGCTCCACCTGTCACCGTTCTACGTTTTTGAAGCCAAAAACCCCCGTTTCTCTAGCCGCCATTGTGCAGCCAGAGTCTGCTCAGTAGAGAATTTCCGGTGGAGCCAAGTAAAAAAGAGAAATAAAAATATTTATTTCTTCTTCTTCAGAAGGTTTAGGCCCAATTCCAATTCCTTTCTTAACCCTCAATCTTAACCCTCAAGCTCAACCCTCAATCTTAGTAGCCCTCAAAACCAAGTGTTAAGGGCTATCTTGTGACTTAGAAATGGGACACCCCTTAAATGCAAGTGAAATTGTTGTGGACTGTCTGTCAGTCATTCCTTCGGTTAGCATTATCAAAAAAATATCTGTATAAATAACACAATCACGGACATATTCAGCTGTCACAGCAAACCATAGTTTATTGAAAGGTAAACACCAGCTATAACTATCGTTACATAACTCTGCGGCTACAGGAGATGACATCAGCCCGGTCATCTTATACCATTATCGGCACAAGCATGTTATATAGGCTGTTATCTTGATAAAACAATTACATTACCACGGAGAAAAATGACCATTTTGTAACGTTAACTAACTTTAACGAAAGCAACATGGCTTGTCCGCACCGGACGCTATTGACAAAAGATCGTAAAATAAAAAAAAAAGTTCTGCAACAACGAGGTAAATAATCCATAAAATGGGTCTAAACTAAGATAATACAATGGTTTTCGTAATATTTATATTTCCATTAACAAAGAAAATACTATATTTGTAGCTCGCCTTCTCTGCCGCTCTGGATGCCATGTTTATTTACCGACAATACGCAATGCATTCTGGATGTCCCTTAATCCCAAGGGTGGTGTCGGAAAATCTCAATATTGAGGGAGATACAGCCCTCAATCTTGCCCCTCAACCTCAACTTTCTGAGAATTGGGACAGCACTTACACTTCGCGGGAACGCGCATTTTGAGATTGAGGGTTAAGATTGAGGGTTAAGACAGGAATTGGAATTCACCCTTAGTCTCCTTTTGGCTCTTTCCTGAAGTTTCTTATATCCCCGATAAAAACTACTCACAAACGGCAGCTGTCAACTATCGTAAAACGAAACTTATATCGCGGTTTTAGCGTCCAATAACTAATGAGAAACTGACTTCTCAGAAAAAAAACACCTGAACACCATGCAGCCAGATGACATCATCATACCACCTTAGTGTAAAGATGAGAGAAACGTTTCTACGAGGTATCGTAATTTTTTAAAGTTTTCCTGGCTCATATCTGGAATACATGGGGAGGCGGGGCTTATGACCTATACTGCAGCCAGACACCAGGGGGCGGGGCATCTGCTGGAGGCTTCAGTTTGAGCCGAACGTCGTTACGTCCACTCATTATAAAGTCTATGGTATCAACTCATAAACGACAACTTTTGCAAGACTCCAAGCAACAATAATATATGCATTTGTAGTTACATAGCGTTGTGTCAGCAAACGACAGCCAGCAAACTTTAGTTACTCAGTTTTTATTAGTATTTATGCTCCGATCCAGATTCTTACCTCCAACTTCAGAACATTCCAGATGTACTGAGTCAACATAAAAAAAAATGTGGTGTCAATGAAAAGGTAACTTTGTTGTAGCAAACGGCAAGAAAATTAAACAGTGAAAACTTTGGGCTAACAGCCTGGGTAATATCCTACCAGTGCTCATCTACCAACTCTGACCTCACCAAGTATTGATACACTCAAGTTTGAACAGACCTTTGCAGAATAACTGCTTCATGTGGGTTGGAATGAACATTTTCTGTTTTGAAAGTGAAAGGAGATTGAATCTTCTAGATTAGAGATGACTTTTACCGAGTACAACACGAGTTAATGTATTTGTGAACAGTTATGTAGCACTATTGTTTGAGACATGACAGCACGCAAACTTTGTGAGTTTGTACTATAGTTTAGAAGTCAGCTACATTTAACGCTACTCACAGCCCAGTGCCCTAAGAAATATCTGTAACACGACATTAGTGAATCCTCGTTATGTCCTACCAGTGCTCATCTACCAAGCAGAGCACCTGGCTTTTCATTTTTTTGATAGACTCATTTTGAACTTTATCATAGACTTTTTGATTAAGAGTGCAGCATGGAAGGTGCTCCATGCCTTGGGTCGGGTCACTATGACCACTTCCTGAAAGATGCAGGGAGAGTTCGAACTCATTTGCATATTCACATGCGGACACTGAAACAGCTTGCTTAGAAATGGGGCGACAAAAAAAGGGATTTTCAGCAAGACTAAACGCATAACCCCAGTGTTTTAATCCTTTTTTGGGTGGGGGGCAGCCACATTCATGACTCTAGAACATCAGACTTCTGCATCAAATGACTTATAACTGTTTTCAAAAGTGTAATATGGCACCTGTAAGTTGGGGATTGTGATCAGGCATAAATCTAGATACAAGACTTCTTCAAGAGAGTCTAGAAAGTCCTTAACCCTCTGATGCATGAATTATGAAAGCCGGTGTCTGGATTTTTCCTTTGAGTATTTTTACTTGTCTTAAGGCATGAAAAAAAGTTTCAATTTTTTTTCTTCAAATATTTGTAACAGAACATTCAACATAAAAAAGAGTGAAATTAATGTAAACATAACTGTTTTTTTGTTTGACTTCCTTTCTTCTTTTTTTGGTAATTTCATGAATAATCTTTTTTTAATTCTTTGCGAAACATTTTGACTCTCTGTCATCCATTTTAACACTGAAAAATGTCTAGTTATTACGCTGTTTTACCCTCAAATGTTTGTCTATAACTTTTTTTCTAAAATATATATGTTTGGAAAAAGAATAGAAAACATTTTTTCAGGTCCTAAGCATAGACTGTATAAAACATGGACGTAGTCTCCGTGACGTCACCCGTCTGTTACTGCAGCTCTGTTTTGAGGCTAAACGACGGGCGCGGCCATATTGGAAATGGGACGAGTGACCAGTGCCCGAACTCTCAGCTATTGGGCACCCGTCAGTCACGTGATCTGAGCTGTGGCTCTGATTGGGCAAGCTCTCGATCCTAATATCTTCCAAACGACCGAGTTAGAAAAAAATTCAGCCCCCTCACAGTGTGAGCCGTTAGCAAAATTAGCGATCCAGACGGGAGACAGAGTTTGTACCAGGCCTTAAATAAGCCGATTTCAGCTCTGAAAATTGCCTTTTTCCCGTCTGCTTGTACAGTACTTCCGGTGCTTCTGGAGCCAGCCTCAAGCGGTCACTGGAGGAACAGCAGCTTTATAGCACTTCCGCGTTGTCTCATTTTTTCAGACCGGAGGTTGCCGCTTGGTCCTAAGAAGAATAAAAATATCCTGACACAGGCAAATCTAGATTTCTACCACATGAACCATTGAATTAGGAGTAAATAACTATTAAATATGTGTCCACTGTGACCAATATGCACCACAGGGTTAAAGAAATAATTACTTCCTGTGCTGTTAATCTAATTTTAAATCATGGGTTATGCACATGAAGCTATATATTTAAAAAAAAAAGACTGATAAAGTCCTGACAGGGCCTTGAGGTGAAGTTTAAGTGGAGCCCCATCAGACCCAGACTGAGGACCGTCCCCTCCCCATGAAGCCTTCTTCCTCTAGGACCACGCGGCCGCCGGCAGACGGTCTGCGGGCTCCTGCAGTGAGCGGTGCATCTGGAAGCGAGCTGGCCGGCTGGGGAGGTGGAGGACGGGGAGAGAAGAGGAAGGAGGCTCCGGGAGCAAGCGAGACAAAAAGGGTCAGGCCTGGGACTTGGGAAAATCGGGTAACGAACACACAGCGATTCACGCGTTTCAATCGGTTGAAGCCGGCAGTGTAGGCTGAAGCAGGAAGGGGAAACCTTTCTGTGAACAAAAAAGGAAAAAAAAAAAAAAACGTGAAAAGCTCTGAGAGCGGAAGGCGCTCGATGGAAACGGGGAAATAGCGAATTTGGCTTTTTTTTTTGCAGATGTGCTGATTGGACATCGCGATGTGCACTTGAACCTGAGAGAATTTAGAGGCAGAAGCAGGATCGAGGACACACCGGCCTCATTAAATATGATCAGAGTCATTTAAAGGGAGATTTGTCCTGCTTTAGTGTCCGTGGCCTGTAAAAAAAAAGAGCCACATCCCCCTTGGGTCACACTGCAGACTTCCCTTGCGTGAAAAGATGTGTCTAAAACTTTACATTTTAATGCAAAGCACATTGAAGCATCAGTGCACGAGGAATGTAAAGCGCGTGGCCTGCGTGGAGGTGGCGTGGAAATGCGGTGACATTAAACGCATGTGTCGCCCCACTGAAAGGAAGAAAAAAAAAATGTAGTTGACACCTCCTGGTTGATGCTTGCAATCATTTTAAGGAGCAGAGATGATTATTTCAGGCTCTTAAATAAACCAGGAGTGTCATCACAGTGGGAGTGGATTTTGCACAGCCCATCTGATTACAATCATTAAAAAAAAAAAAGCGTTTGATTTTTATTTATTTATTTATTTGCATATTTCCACGAGTGTAATAACGCCGCTCCGCTCTGTGAGTGTGTATGCATGTGTGTGTTATAAGTGTGTGTGTGTGTGTGCATGCGCATGGCTGACTGCCGGAGTAACTTTAACCCAGACACGGCAGGTGAAAATGAAATATTAATGTCACGAGTGTTGTGTCAAACAGTGTTAGCATCCTGAGTTTATTTTTGCGTAATTTTCTGCGCGTTTTGCGTCCAGCAGCAGCAGCAGCCATTTAATGTCGACTACTGTACACCCATATATCCATGTGGTGTAAAAATGGCCTGGGCCCTATAGGCGATTGAAGCCATACAGTATCCTATAGCAGCCTTCCTATACATGACGTACACTCAACAAAAGGAAAGCTGATGCCCAGAAAGAGCCTCTTTATGACACAAAATGCATTTTAACCTAATAAAACGCAGCTTTTAGAAAGGATGAGAAGGAGCATTACAGATTTATTAACATGCCATTTCTTTCTTCTCTTCCAGGAGAGGAGGGATCATCTCTCATTCCTTTTTTTTTTAAGTTTCCTTTGAGTTGATTTTCACCTCACCTGCATCACCCATCACCCATCATCCATCATCAAGACACCATCCACCCTCAACGATGCCGTCCAACACTGTCACCAACACCAACACAGCTGCGTTCAAAAGCTCAGACTACATGGACTCACCGGGAAACAGAATGGTAAGAAGGACATGTGATGATTAAAAAAATGAATGACTTTCAGCTTTTCACGACACTCCTGTGACACTTGTCCTGTTTGTGTGTGAGTCAGGATAGAGGGTTCAGAGAGTTCATTCAGTCATGATGAGGCTTTTTTTTCAATGACCTGAGTTAAGTTGTGTGTCCTGTTTCTGATATGAAAGCTTCTAGATTAATCAGCCTTTTGCTCATTAAACATTGAATTTAGAAGTATTTCCCCTTAAGTGATCAATCAAGAGAAGATATGTGAATGTATTTTTGCTTTTTCTTGCCATTATTAGATGGTGGTAAAGGCCTCTCCCTGTTTTATGAATGGAGTAATCAATCAGTCAGACTAATGCCTCATTGATCACTGGCATTCTGGCGTTGACATGATCGAATTGATATATTCTCTTCATTAATCTGATTTTTATTGTAAAATTTGTCAGCATGTGGAGTGCAGTGTCACCTTTCATGAAGCGGATACTCTCATCACTATCATCCCAGTGTCACACACACACTCACGCACCAACACACACACACACATTACCGTCGTAGTCCCTATGCTGTCGTCGTAGTGTCGTAGTGTGGTCTCCGACATCTTTCTACGTCGACATGATATTCTGCGAGCGACCACGCTACCTCCAACCACTGCACCCGCAACCGACCACCTCCAAATCGGCCTCGACCTTACCGAGCCGTCGAGAATTACCGGGGGGGCGGTGGTGGTGATGTTGGGGGGGTGGGGTCTGTCCTCTTCCTCTACGTTCCCATTACACAGAACTGCCCTTAGTGCTGTTGCCTGGCAACAGACATTGCCTTAAATAACCGGCTATCCAGACGGAAATAGTGGAGAGATATTGACAATGTAGTAGGGTTCACCCCAGGCAACAACAAATCATATTTCAGGTTTTTCTGTTGTCTTTTTTCTGAACATATGAGGGTGAAGCTGTGTGTGAAAATGGCGTCTTGTTTCCCGTCAGTGTGTCTGAGCTCTCGGGTTGGGAATTGGATGATGTTGTGTTCGCTGTTCCTGCAGGCACCACTGAATTGTGTCATCCATGTAAGTGGCTCCCAAATGAGCCTGCACACCAGGCTGCACTCAAAACGTGCTATTATCTATGCAAATTCTGCCGCCCTGTTAGGAAAAACTGAAGCACCAGCCTCTCTATTAATAATCACACAATGAACGGACACCATCTGCAAAACACATTCTCTGCCCAAAACATCTACATACCAAACCAGCCTCGTCTTTAACATCAGCGCGGGGATCCAGTCATTCTTTGTTAATTATTCCGCGATGATTTTTGCAGTTTTGAGGGCAATATTTATCAATTATTACCCCATGCCCATTAATCACATCCCCTGATCACATCCATCTCTTTATGTAAATCGTTTTTTCACCCTGGGACGTTAATGGTTGATGGATTTATTCCATTTCAGCAGCAAACTCTCTCAGGATGAAACATAGCCTGACCTTTGAAAATTCCTGCCTGTGTTTATTAACATCCTCCATGTTTTAAATTATTTAACGTTAAGAGTCTGAAGGCCGCCACACGGGCACAAGTCCAGTTTTTTAAGAGTGGTTTTATGGCTTACTACTTGCCTTTAATGGGCAGCTGATGGAAAAGAGAAGAGGGAACAGGTGAGGAGGTTCTGGGCTGTTGTTGCACATGTAGTGAGCTCTCATCCATCAGACTGTAGCGTTAATTCAACCAACACTTTATTTGGGCGCTTGAAGTTTTGAAAGTCTATATTATAATTTAGATTCTGACGATTTTATCAATTACCAGTGTCCCACTTACCACTTTTAAGCAAAAATCTTAGAAAAACTTGTGAACCAACTAGGGCTGATCATTGACTGTATATAGAATGGACAGCGTGCTTCCGCCTGTCACCGTTCTACGATTTTGAAGCCAAAAAAACCCCGTTTCTCTAGCCGCCATTGTGCAGCCAGAGTCTTCGCAGTCGAGAATTTCCGGTGGAGCCGAGTAAAAAAGAGAAATAGAAATATTTATTTCTTCTTCTTCTTCAGGTTTAGTCTCCTTTTGGCTCTTTCCTGAAGTTTCTTATATCCCCGATAAAAACTACTCATGAACGGCAGCTGTCAACTATCGTAAAACGAAACTTTTATCGCGGTTTTTAACGTCCAATAACTAATGAGAAACTAACTTCTCAGAAAAAAAACACCTGAACACCATGCAGCCAGATGACATCGTCATACTTGGAATCGCATTTCTACTCTCTTTGCAAAGATGCTCCATAGCATTAAAAAAATTCAAAAGGGCCGAGTATAGACCTTATGTACCCCTCCGCCCCGAATACTGGATATGACGTCGGTCTGTGGTCCCCCGCCCCGAATACTGGATATGACGTCCCAGACACCAGGGGGCGGGGCATCTGCTGGAGGCTTCAGTTTGAGCCCAACGTCGTTACGTCCGCTCATTATACAGTCTATGGGGCTGATATGGACACAATTTCATATCTGGATATTAATGCCAGATATCTAGATATTGATATGATACAATACGGCTCTGAGTTTAGTGAAAACTAACAATTTTTCAGAAAAATAAAAGCATGATATTATTAAAGGATGTAGAAAATTCAGTTGATGGATTGGAGCTCACTGTCAGTCAAGTCACCGATAATCGTGAGACTGTCTGGGCTCTTCGACGAGGGTGAACTGGGAAAATCTACATCATTGATATCTTCAATATTGGTACGGTAATATCTTGAATTTTCTTGAATAAATTTGTAGTAATCATCAGATTTTTGGGGTTGGAGGGTATGTGGGATTGTTTTTTTTACAGTTTTTAAAGAACTTACTGTTACTTTACTGTATGAAAAATGCTCTATATATAAAGTTTGATTGATTGAAGGGTTGTATTTGACAATGGAGAAAGAGGTCCACTACAATAAAGGGGTAAAAATATTCCAAACTTTACAAGATTAATGTTTTAATTTCACAAGAATAAAATCCCGGAGGATCTTGTGAAGGTGTACTCCAGGTTTCATAACTGAGCACTGTAACCTTATTCCTAATCCTTCTAATTTAGTCATTATTTATTCGTTTATGTAATTAACCAGGACAATCCTGATGAAATAACAGCTCAGTAAATGTGCAAGAGTTAATTCAAAGGTCAGTCTCCATCTGTTATTCTCCCCACATGTTAAAATTAGCCGTCCTGCCTGCTTCCGTTCATAAATGTACAACTTTAATCTTGTCCACTTATTTCAAGGGGCAACATCTGGTTTAGAAAAATGAAGCCTATGCTTAAAGCCGTAATTCATCGAGTATCTGCTTTAACCTGGCTGCAGAAAGACCAGAAGCCACATAAACACTAAAGCAAAAAAAAAAAAAACATTGTACCTATAGGGAATTTAAAAACATATTTACAACCTGTTAAAAAAAAAAAACGATGTGGCAGAGTCTCCCTTCAAAAATTATTCAGTCTGTGGCTCATTTTCAAGGTTACAACTGTTAATTAACAACTTTTGTGTTCAATATAACAACATTTTTCTCTTTAATAAGAATTTCATATGATTTTAGTTGAAGGAATCTTACTTTTTAATCTTGCTGTTGCAGAAACTGATCAACCTTGAGATAGTAATCCATTAAATTTTGTTTCTTGTACAGTTAAAGCTCTTTCAAGGGTTCCTTCATACTTTTTTAAACTGTTTTAAGACCTTACAGAAAAAAATGATTATCTTTCTATCAGGGCAGAACAAATGCAATGTACACTGGTGTGTTTCCATTATAATCCAAAGCATGAAAACTAATTTAACCTTGAGCCTCGAGCTTTTGTCTGGTGTGCATTTTCTATTTCTCCTTGTTATCTTGGATCATTAAGACTGAATTAGTATTAAAACTAAACTTGATCTCTGTAAAGGAAGTTTGGTTCTTAGTGTCATGAGTTTGTTATTAGTTATTTCTTATTAGTGTTTGTGCTGTTACATACATTTTTTTTCACTGAGATGAGTGCAATGTAGTGATCACCAAAAGATGAAGTGTCCTTAAATGTGACTAATAAGTCAAAGTTTTAAATAATGACATTTAATGGGTCTAAGAGGCAGAAATGTAATGTCTTCATACATGGTCATAGGGTCTCAGGAGGTTAAAGAAGTCCCTGTGTTAGCATGTATTTCCAAATTGTGTTTTCTACCTTAGACAAAAGACGTTTTATATTTTGGTACTTCCACATCTAGGGCGACAGAAATAACCTGACTGTGGCTGCTTTGCCTCATGGGAGACTGAAAATGCAGCTTAAAGCCAAATAAATCCACATTATGCTTCTACAAATGAACAGGAATCACCTTACACTAGACTTCCTCCAAAAACACTTGTTATGCAGATCAGCCCACTTCAGGATATTTATTGCATCATCTAATTGTAATTTTGAATGCATTAGTGAGTCCATTAGGCCCTCTTCATTGTTGCAGCTGATTAACTGGAGCTCGGTTAAACTGAGTTAATACGTTTTCATTTCTTTAGATACTGTTGTAACCTGAGGATTCTTCCACTAGAAGACAGTCATGAAATGATCATTCAGTCATTTTACATGTGCTGTTTGGATGGTGTTGACGTGTGTTCCTCAGTCATTAATTTTTGCTCTGTTCAGTGCCCTTGGTAGTTATTAGCTCCCCCTGCAGGTAAATGAACGACTTGTAAATATGAATGACGTGTTTTACTTTGAATTTATAGTCATCGATAGGGCTGAACGATATGGACAGAATTTTATATCTCGGTAGTGTTGCCAGATATCTTGGTAACGATACAATAAAATATGACCTGGTGTTTATTGAAAACTAACAATTTTTCAAAATAAAAGCATCATAATATAACAGGATGTGGAAAGTGGGGTCATTGATTAGAGCAGGGGTTCCCAAACTTTTCCTCCTGTGACCCCCAAAATAGCAGCTTTAGAGACTGGCGACCCCCTGCTGTGGTACGACACCAATGGGACAATCCAAAAACAGACAAAAACCAACAAATCCTCCTGAGGATACTTAATTTAACTGATCGATAGAAAATTTACAGACTAATGTGCACTTTGCTGAGATCACGGCATCAAACTTGAACAAAGAAATGTGAAAAACAGATAAAACATTTTCTGTTTCCATAATTTTATATTATCTTTCACCCCAATTTTTGCTTTTATTCTCACAATAATGGATAAAATGTTCATGAATTGTTCATAGTTTTCACTTTTGGGACACATTCAATGACCCCCTATCAATGTCTCCCAACCCCCACTTTGGGAACCACTGGATTAGAGCTCACTGTCAGTCATCAACATTAACAGAAAGTCACCAATAATCATGAGACTGTCTGAGCTTTACATGCAGGGTGAGCTGGGAAAATCTACATTATTGATATCTTTGATGTTAGGATATTAATATCTTGAGTTTTCATATCTTAATATCGATACGATATCAATATATCTTTCAGTCCTAGTCGTCAACAAACATGGCAAGTCAAAAATAGTGTTTGCTATCGAAATAAAAGTTTACAAACCAAACACAACTAGACAATCATTTACCATAATATCACATACTAGAAAAGCATTCATTTAATACAAGGCCATCTAAAAATTAAAGACCTCTCACGAGTGACAATACAACTTTTACAGCACTTCAAGGCCTTTTATTTTGAAAATCTAAATGAAGATTTTTCTAAGACTTTTTGAGAACCTGATTTTTGTCTCATATTATGTCCTGATGCGTTTTTATGTACTGAAATGATCGTCACCCATCCCTGGTCTCCCCTACTTTTATTCCCTGATTCAGTTGCTGAGTCGTCTTGTTGCATTAACAGCGTCATTTAAACCCAAACAAAGTCATTGTTCAGTAATAATCTGTCGTCATTCTTCACCACAGAGCCTGAGGATTTAAAATCAAAGTACTTAACAAGTAGTAGACAGACGGCCTCTGTGGCAGGACGCCTTACAGTGAGGAGAGCTCATTTATCTTGTCGAGAATCTCACTTTCAATACTGAAGGAATTTAATAAGGACCCAGCCCCCCCGCCCTCCACCACCACACTCCCCAACCATAGCTGTCAGTGACGGCCTTGCTGTCTCATTTGCATGCAGACCCGGTGCTGGTGGTCCTATTCAGTCAATATAGGAACTCAAAGCATCTACATTAGGATCATCTTTTCTCCCATCAGCCACAGGGGCACTTGGTGGTGGCGGACATGGAGCTTTGTTCATTGGGGTGGACAGTTTTATTAATCAAAGGAAAATTGCAGCGGGGGGAGGCAGGGGCCGGTCGACGTCTTTGTAACGGTGTCAAGAGGGGATTGTCTGTGGAAGGTCAGCGCTGCGTCCGTGGAGCCTTCACTTCGGCGCAGTTCAAAGGAACGTGCCATTCACTTTTTATCCGTGTCATTGTCCACTCAGCCAAAGATACTCGAGGACCCACTGCAGCCCCTCCCTTCCCTAAATGTTCAAGTGTTTCAGTTAGGGGCAGTTTTGTGTTGTTTCAGCAGACATTTCTGCAACTATGGCTCAGGTCAAACACTTGCGATGCAGGTAAATACGACCTAAACCAACCAGGTAACTCCTGATGTCTGAATCAAGGCCCTAACTGTAAATCTGACAGGAATCATCGTGCTTATGTTTTTACGTCTTTGTTTACAGGGTGAAAGCACAATACTGGACATGGACCTGATGAAGGATGAGAAGTCAGCGAAAAGCAGCGCCTCGTTTAAAGTTAGCAAACCTGGAAGGAAGCGCAAGCATTTTTCGGTGAGTTTAGCTTATTTCACATTATCATCAACACCCCTTTAAAGATGTGCTTATAAAAGAAAACTATCTCAGATTTCTTCACAACTAGGGCTGAAGGATTTGCAAATATAATCTGATTGCGTTTATTTTTAGCTTCTTCAGCTCATGCACTGTTATCACTCTTCATTAAAAAGACAATATTAGATAAATAACACGAGGAAGAAAAGAGCTATTTTGGTTCATATAGAAAATTTGATTTAATTGTCCATTTCTACACACTCCAAACCATTTTTGCCAGTCATGAGTCTGCCTTTTACCCATTTTAGTCACTTTTCGCTATTTTTTTTTCTTACTTTCTGACTATTTTCCAAGGTTGCTCAACCCTTTTCACCAATTTTTGCTACCTTAAACTTATATTTATTATTACTTCTCGCTGCTTTGGCCACTTTTCAACACCTCTTGTAAAAGTAGTTTTCAATAATGTGGGTTCTTTGGTTGAGCAGGGTTGAGTAACACTGGTGTAGAGCATAAAACATCTACTACATCTGGTTTTCTGACACATTTCTGAGGTTAAATTGCTCTGTCTACAACAAGAATATTGCAATTAAATCAAGTTTGTGGTTAATTGCCCAACCCTTTAGGAACTTTCTGTCTGAGTTTCATCAAAGAGTCTCAGTCTCTAAATGTGTTGGACAGGAGACATTGTCAGGAGACGGCAGTTGCTAATGCTCTTTGACCCTGCAATTACAGCTGTGGTTTGGAGAACAAAGCTTGGAGTTAAACAAAGAGCTCGTTGGATGATCAACCAACCATCAACTTAAACCTCCGCTCCTCTTACTTCACCTACAAATGATCCACTCGACAAATTGGAAAGGCGATTAATGATTAAAATGTCTTAAACAAAGACAGTTTCTCTTGTTTTCTTATGGTGTTTGGATTGTAAACGACAACTGTAACTTTCAGACTCGACATCTTCTGACTTCATGGAGTTTAAGGGCTGAGCACATCTGTCGTGATTCAAGCATCTCTGGGGTTTTTTGTCGTTGTTTTTTGGTTTGTTTTGTCGGTTTTTGGACGAAGCCTATCAGTGAATTCTCACAGCAGGAGGTCGCTGGTCTGAGATACCAAAAATTGTGGGTCATGGGCACTTTTCAGAACATGGTCTGCTAGAGCTGAACGGTTTCAGAAAAAGATCTAATTGCGATTTTTCTGGCAGATACAGTGATTTCAATTTGATTCACGATTTTCTTTAAATCAAACTTTAGTGAAGTTTTCACGATGTACAGTAACATTTACAAACTTGACAGAAAATTACATCAAACCATTGAAACATCAAAAGCTACTACTGTAATGCAGAGATGAAAATAAAAATGATGGACGGTCAATATTTTAATATGAAAAAAGGAAATTTTTAGAAATGAAGACAAAATTCTTAGACAAATAGTCAATAATTTCCAGAGTTTAAGAAATCAATTTAACATTATGTGAAAAAAGTCCAAACTTTCTCATTTAAGGTCAAAATTTTAAGATGACTAAAGTCTACATTTTGAAATAAAGGCAATGTTTGAGATAAAACGTTGAAATTTTGATATAAAAAGTCAAAACTCTAAGATTTAAGTCAAAATAACATGAAATAAATACGAAACTACAGGATAAAAGGCAAAAAAAAAAGATAGATAAATAGTCAAACTTTGACTTTTCTATCACTATTCTTGTTATTTCTAAACTTTTAAAGTGTGTTTTTAGTTATAAAAACTGAAGAACAAAAAGAGCTATCTTTGACTCTTACCTTTTAAAAATGATGTAGTGCCAAATATCCTTAATGGTGTCAAGTTAAATAAAATAAAATACAAAACAACAATAAACAAAATTCAACAATCCCAAGGAAAAAAGGATTTTGCCCAACAGTCTCACACTCAAAGACAGGTGTGTGTGAAACAGCTGATATAACAGATCCTGGGTCAGTCAGGAGCAAAAAAAAAAATCGCAGCTTTAGCGATCACATGATCACGATGTTTGAAATTGCGATTTCGATCAGAAAACGATAAATCATTCAGCCCTATGTTCTGCTCTTTATCTTTACTTCTGTGTTCCTTAAATTTCAATTTCATCAATGCACATTTAAAAGAATCCTTTTGTTTTGACTATAAACGATTACACATTCAGACAAGCTATGTCTTCATCTCCTGAAACGCTACATTTACTAATCATTTTGTCCTTAAAAGCCTCATACGGTGTCCTGCATTTTCCTCAGCTGATCACAAACGCTGCAATAAAACCATGGGGAATCACTCTGTAGTCTTTGAGTTAAAAGCACTGATTTAACTAGAAAAGCAATTTCTGAAGAATAACGCGACACTTACGTCTTCGACTTCGTCGAACGCGACTTGACGATTACGTCTTAGGACTTATACGACTTACTGACTTAAATAGACTTTTACCAACTTACTTAGAACTTTTTCGAACGCGACTTGACGACTTACGTTTTACAACTTCTTCTTGAGAACTTGTACTTGTACTAATCTTGGATGAAAGGATGAATGGAATAAAATAATGTCTAAAATAAAAATATGGATGGGTGAATTAAAGAATCATCTGAATTAAAGGAAATGGATGAATCACAATGAAAGAATATTTTATCCCTCAAATATGTGTGGGAATTATCAGAATTATCAGATGTTTGAGACAGTGAAGTGCATGTGTGTGTGTGTGTGAGAGAGAGAGCTTGTGTGTGTGTGTGTGTGTGTGTGTTAGTGTTGGGCCGATACCGATATAGTATCGGTATCGGGTGCCGATCTGAATTAATTTACGTATCGGCAAGTATCGGAGCATGAGGCATGAAACCCGATCCGATATTAAACAAATAGCGGCCTGTGCTGCAGCCTGCAGCGTTCCTTCACTCACACACCACATGTGCAGGAGGCGTAGTCTTAACGTGATGACGCACACACACAGCGCAGTGCAAGCACGCTGGCAGAACAGTGGGAGAGGGGTGTTTTGGTTGTGAGCGGCACAGCATGGCTTCTCAAGTGAGGATTTCTTTTCAGTTGAGACGCCGAAAAGTAGCCACGCAAAGTGCAATGTGTGTGAAACAATGGTTCCGAGGGGTGGAAAGAGCTTTTCGACGTACAATACCACCAATTTGATCAAGCATCTAAATAGCGAGCACGAATAGTAAGAACACGAGAAGCTGGTACAACTCCAGGCTAAACAACTACAATTGTCAATTACCGTCGTTCTGTCAAAAACCGCAGTTTCCCATCTTGATCAGAATCTCCTCAACTAGCTGCGCAGGTGCACTGTGTAGCCTCCGTTTGAACTTTATTGAGATTAGAAATTGAATCATGGCGGCAGCAGGAGTCCACAGCGCTCAGCAGATTATCATCCCTCTAATAAAATCCCAGATTCACACATGAAGCGTCTGCTCCGCTGAACGTCAGTGCCGCGCGCTGCGCTGAGCTCCGCTCTTTTCAGTCAGAGCGTTCACTCAGCGCGCGCCACTGAGCGTCTGCTTTGGGAGACACTGACAGCAGCAACAACTGTTTCACTGCGAGTCTGTTTTCGCCCGACTGTACCGCAGAAACGCATTCTGCAAAGCAGGTCGTATCAAACAGGAAAAAGCTTCGAAACAAACAAAGCATCCGATCATTTCAAAATAAAACACCATGTTCCTGCTCCCTACATTAGTTATTCTCAAGTTTGGAGCAGGAACATGGTGTTTTATTTTGAAATGATCGGATGCTTTGTCTCGAGGCTTTTTCCTGTTTGGTGCGATCTGCTCTGCAGAACGTGTTTCTGCGGCACAGTCAGGCGAAAACAGCTGTTTACATGCTGAACCTATGATGTTAATAGTTGCACTTTTGATAAGGTTTTGCCCACAATTTTGAAATATAATCAACACAGTTAGATTGTTTTCAACTATTTTAGTTTGTTTAGGTCTGTCAGTGCTTTCTGAACATATTGAACACATAATACCGAAAACCGTGGTAATTTTGGTCACAATAACCGCGAGCTCAAATTTTCATACCATTTTCATACAATGCCATTACATATTGCACTCAGGTTGTTGCAACGCTATTTAACAAATGGCTTGAAATTGAGACATTTTTATTTGTGTTTCACTGCTATATAAAGTCAATGGTTTTACTATATTGCCTACAGTATCGGTAAGTATCGGGTATCGGCACAATTAAATTTTAAAATATCGGATCGGATCGGAATGTAAAAAAATGGTATCGGCCCATCTCTAGTGTGTGTTTGTGTGTACATGGTTAATATGCTTGTGTGTGTTGTGTGTGAGTGTGTGTGCTTGTGTGTGTGTTTTTGTGTGTATATGGTTAATGTGCTGGTGTGTGTGTGTGTGTGTTTGGTGTGTTTGTGTGTGGGTATATGTTTGGTGTGCTGTGTGTTGGTCAGTGGTGCAGAGAAACAATCACTTGAGTATCTTTCTTCATCAGTGTTTTGATCTGTAGGTATAAACAGGTGTGTCAGATCACAGGTCTCCATGGTAACCTGCTCGTTAGGCTGTTTGAAGCTGCAGCTGTTTGATTTAACTGACAGACAGTTGATGAGGAGCTGGATTTGAGCCAGGGACAAGGGTGTGAATATCCATAGGCTGCACAAAATCCTTAAGGGCTAGCAGAAAAAGAAAACTATCATGAGATACACAAGGCTTAGGAGTATCTATTGATGTAAATTTCATGTCTGTTGAGCCACAGGNCTTTGTTCTTTGTCCTTTTGGTGTTAAGGGTCCTTAATCAGAAGCAGAACAAGATTACCTACGTTTTGAGCCCAAATTTGAGTATGTGGAGTGAAATTTGTGGCTCCTGGGCCTGTTTATCCAAAAATTTTCCAGGTGATTTCTCTCCTGGTCCACACTCTAAAATTCAAATCCTCACTCTACAGTTTGAACATTCCACCACATACACACCAATGTTAAACTGCTGCAAGGGCTGATAAACTTCATGACCTTTGAAGGAGTTTTGTGAAGAAACTATAAATGATAGAAAGAAGCTGAAATATACTGAAGAAAGCCAAACCATGGCTGAACATTTTGCAGGTAGAATGAAGTTTCTGGCTGAAAGTATGACTGAATGAGAAGGGTCTGAATGAGGCTGAAGTAATTCTCTCAAATCTTCAGAATCTGAAGCTCTCCCATGCTTTCCAGATGGAAGAAAAATTGTGAAAAAAGTGAATTATCTCTGAAAGTACAAGTGAAACCGGTCTGAAAAGTCATAGCGCACCAGTCCTGAATGAGCCGGTCGTTTTGAAGTTTGAACGGTGAAAATCGGTTGAAATTTGTGGGAGAAGAAGCGATCCAAAAAAGTGGGCGGAAGAGAGAATAAGAAAAAGAAGAATAAACTTTTTGAAAATAGAAGAACATAAGCTGTGAATGCCTTGCTGCATTCACAGCAATAATGACTCTTGGGCCGTCATGTACCCGGGTGTTTTGTTCCCAGAGATGTTATCATTTGCATAAACCCCTGCTTCAGATCGTGTTAATTAATTCTCCGTGTGTTTACAAAACACAGGGATTACAGAAACATTTACAGGTAGGTGTGCTGTGCAGGGATGTGCCTCGGGGCTTGTGTCTGTGTGTATTTACAGCAGATGAGGGGCTTCTACCAATAACAGATGAAGAATAGCTGGAGTCAGAATCAGGGCGCCGTGGTGACTGTTTTCACAGCTGTGGGGAATTGAAGACATGTGCCAGACGGTGGAATTATATCAAAGCTTCAATGCTGTGATTCTTACATGGATCAGAGAGTTACCTGATGTTTTCCTTCCAATTTTATGCGACCTACGCGGTATTGATTGAGTTGCAGTTTTGACCCCTCGTGGTACTTTAACTCAAACACTAAAAGCCTTTTTAAAAATGCACACCAAAGTTAAGCATTGATTCATTCACCTCAGCTCACAGGAGTTTATGTTTTACATATTAACAGACTTTGCTGCTCTTTACTATCACAGGCCAAGGCTGAAACAGTCACTCAGTTCATTTTAGGACTGCACAGACTAATCCATAAAATCAAAGGAATGCTCAATAAATACTGACATATCCATATCAGCATGTTATCAACCGATATAACTAGTTGCTGCTTATTTGATTAAATGCCCGGGGTTAAGAAGACATGCAAAGAAAAGCATGTTCCCTGTGAACAGAGGTTATGTTTTCTGTGAAAATCCGCCAGGAAGAGCATTAAGTTCTTCAGTATTCTTAATATTTTTCACAGAAAATGACTGTTGTACAACAAATTTTGTGTACGGAAAAATTAACTGTATCGGTTTTGGGCTAAATGAGTCGTAGAAGATTGATTAAGGTTTTCATTATCAGGCGATTTCTGTACCACCTCGTCTTCAGATTATGTGTCGTCTTCTTCTTTTCAGTTGGATTATTTGGTGGTTTGCAACTAGCTCAAGGTGCATTACCATCAATTACTTGAATAAAATATAAATTGCAAAAATAAACAGACCCTGAAATGTGTAAAAATAACAGATAAAATTTATGCAGTAGATGTTTTACGCTCTACACCAGTTACTCAATTGTGCTTAGTCAAATTTTTGAAAATAACCTTTGCAAGAGAAACAATCTAAGTAGTGAAAAGTGGCAAAAACAGCAAGAAGTAGCAATAAAAGTAAGTTTAAGGTGGAAAAAATGGTCCAAAAGCATGAGAAATGGCAGGAAAATTGGGAGAAAACATGGAAAGTAGTCAGAAAGTTGGAAATACACATCAAAAAATGAAATCTAGGCAAGTCATTATGTCGTATTTTTTGTCAAATTTGTCTTACTATTCTTGATTTGAGCCACATTTACTACACAAGGTCATAAAAATGTCTCATTTCAACTTTTTGAAGACGAAAATGAGGCATCAATTGCTTGTAACAAGTAAAAAAAAAATCTGCCAATGGGATAAGATGAAAGAATCTTGTTTCAAGACATCTTTCTAATTTTAAGAAACTTCCCGGGCAAATTCGTCTTATCCCATTGGCAGATTTTTTTGACTTGTTACAAGCAAATTACACCTCATTTTTGTCTTAAAAAAACTTGAAATAATACATTTTTATGACCTGGTCTGGTGAATGTGGCTCAAATTAAGAACAGTAAGACAATTTTTACTACAAATAAGACAGAATGACTTGCTTAGATTTCCGTTTTTGCAGTGTAAAGTGGCTAAAAATGGGTGAAAAACAGTCATCATGAGTAGCAAGAAATATTATACGGGTTGTTCTCATGCTGTAACTAATGTCAATGTTCATTTCCAAAAATGCATTTGCTTAACAACACTATCAAAGGACAAAAAGTTTGGTCATTTGTGTTTGGTGGATTATTTCTTTGTTTGACAATTCTTCTTGGGGATAAATCTCATACCACTGGGAAACCTATTAATAAATGAAAAATGTGCCATATCTTCTCTTTCAATGCCAAACAGCGTATTCTGCTCTGACTCTTGGCTTTAACCACATGTTTAGTCCAAATTCAGATACAGGTTGTGTGTTTTTGCCCTCACTCGGACAGTCGGACAGTCGGACAGTTTAAGAGAAACAGGAAATGTGGGGAGTAGAGAGCAGGGGAAAGTGTAAAGTAAAAAGTTAGAGTCACACAAGCGACCGTTAAAACAAGGACTATGTCACCTTCATATGTAGGGCACGTGCTTAAACCACTAGACCAATGGTGCTCAGGGTTTTGTGATTTTTACAGTGCAGCCAGTGCAACAAACAAAGCTATTTCTCCTTCTTTTTTTATCATTTTCTCATTGATTTGGCAGCTTCCTCTGTGGATCCATTTCAACATGTTAATGTAAACTGAGTACGACAGTGTGAGAGCAGCCTCAGTAACCATCTTTGATTTCATGATACACTTTACAACAGCACTGTTAAGCATTCATACTAATTTGTCTCTAAAGAAGATAAGGTATTGAGCCTGTAAAGCAGTAGTAATTAGGGCTGAACGGTTTGCAAAATTAATCTAATTGTGATTATTTTTCCCTGTATTGTAATTGCGATGCATTGTGCGATTATATTTAGGCTCCTTATCCTATGTGTTGTGAAAAAAACTCAAGCAACAAATCAATCCTCACTGAAAAGTGCACCAGATTAGATAAACTGAGGAATAAATTCTTCTATAAGAAAAGCTACATAATTGAAATATGACTTGCTATATTGAAGGGGATGAGCTTTTTTTTCTTCATGGGGGAAAAAAATAAGTATTCTGTCCAAAAATATCTACAATTTTTGCACATTTTAGTTACTTTTCACTCCTATTTTGCGGCTTTTGGACCTTTGTTTTGCAACTTCCTGACCGTTTTCTGACTGTTTTCCCAATAGTCACCCATTCTTTGCCACCTTATACTTATTTTTATTGCTACTCCATAATGGTTTCTCCATTTTTTTTCCACTTTGATTGTTTCTCTTGCTAAGGTAGTTATAATAATGTGGCTCTTTGGTTGAGCATAAAACATCTAATGCAAAAAATTGCACCTGGTATTGAGGTTGTAGAAATATTGCACTGTCTGCGATTAGAATATTGCAACAGGCCATATTGGGATTTAATCAAATTTGCAATTAATTTCCAAGCCTCCGTAGCAATCCAAATATTCATTCTTGATTTAACATTTCAGTTGCAGTTTGAGTACAGTGGTTTTAAAAGTGTCTGTTTGAAGAAAGTTGTCAGACAAGAGTTGCTGTTGTTCGTCTTTATAAAGATGTATATTTGACTAAAACACTGATTTATGTGTAACTTCTTGTGTCGTAGCTTCAGTGCTGCAGTAGAGAGCTGCGATTTGGAGCCAGTGGTTTACGCTGACCTCTGTCTGCCTGTCTGAGCTGCATCGTTTACCCAAGCTGACCTTTGACCTCTGGCAGGGGCCACATGTAGTTCAGTGGGCCGCTAATCTGTTGCGTAATTCTTTCAGCGACAGTTGTGTTTACTGTTTCTCTGCGTGTGAGTGTGTGAGCCTATTAGCTGAGTGCGTGCGTGTGTGTGTGTGTGTGTTTGACTCTCACATTCGAGCCCTTATTTGTAAATGGAGTCAGAATATTAATAACCCCTTAGCTTGTTGTTTTCATTCATGGTGTAAAACTGATTTACAAGCCCACAGCTCTGTATGAGTGCAACTGTTCAGAATTTACTGTTAATTCTCTCTCTGTTACGACCACGATGAAGTCATTCAGATCTCTGCGGCTTTCGAGGAATACTCAAAAGCTAAGTTTGGATGAATGTAGCTTTGTTTAACGATACTGTAAGACTCTCACTGTTTGTTTTGCATCTGTGTGTATCACTCGGACACTTTGTCGGTCTTTGTGTTTTCACATCCACTCTGCTCGAACAAGATAGGTTTGACCTTTAAGCGTCAGGATCCTGTGTTAGCTAAACATCCCCTGCTGAAAGACAGATGCCTCCTCAGGTGCTTGTGTCTCCTGCCCAAAATGCAAACTGCTCGGCTGATACCTGCAGGGGATGAAAGCTTTGGCGCTGCTCTCATCAGTAATGACTGTCGGATCTCACAAGACATGCTCCACTTTCTGCTCTCAGTGACCCAGTAATGGGATTGTCTGAGAAAGTGTCTTTTTCTGGCTATTTTTAGGCAGGAGCACAGACATGCAGATCAGATTTCTTGAACATTCGCAGTAGGGACGTATCTTTTCCGAGTGTTAGGAGGAAGTCTTTGTGTATTTCCCGAGGTAAAAGGAGACGCAAAAGCCGAACGTTTGCCTGTGTAACTCTAGATAGGTCAGCTCTCTTTGAATCCGCTCCTCTGCAAAGAATGAAATAGTTTCACTGGGCGTTCCAACGTTGGCCGGAGTGAAAACGTCTTCTCTGTCAAACAGCCAACATTCTTAACATATTTCCGTGCTGTTGTAATGTTGAACGCACAGCTACAGGAAGCTCAGTCTTGTACCTGATGAACTTGAGTGTAATCCTTTCCTCGCTGGTGAGTTAATGGCTGTACAGCAGATTTACTGGCNAGGGAGAGGACATCTGAAGCCTGCTTCCCCAAACAGGAGAGGAGGGAAGTGGAGAACGGGATCCCCAGAGAGCTTTCCTCCTGCCGGGCAGAGGACAGCTCGGAGGATCAGAGCCGGAGCCGGAGCCTGAGTCTGAGCTCGCCCCAGGAGAACGGATTCCTGCCCAGCCGGGAAGAGCAGGACGCGGAGAAAGAGAAGGACGACAGCCTGACGCCGCCGCGCAAGAAAAGAGGGAGGCGGAAACTGGAGCGTCCGACGAAATGTGAGTTTCTTTTGGCTTCGGTTTGTTTGGCTTTTTCCAGGAAAATGTCATGTGGATACAATGAGTGCAAGATGTTGAGTTATGAACTGTAAATGGGTTTAAAACTAGAGTAGGCTCAAAGTGGAGATGTGTCAAAAAGGCAGCAAAAGATCAGAGACTTGATTCTGTTTACTTCATTACATTTCACAACCTGTTGACACTGTGGCAAAATGTCGTTTCTTCAGGGTTCCTGCAGGTTTCAGCAAGTCAAATTTAAGTCTTTTTAAGATCTCTTTAATGCCACTTTGAATAATTTTAAGACCAAAAACACATAAATATATTTGATGGTTGGGGGATCCTGCTGTATTACAATCAAATCATAGCATGTGTGTCTCTCTATGAGTCATTCAAGTTTACTGTTTGTCTGTTTATTGAACATAAAGTGATTCTCCCTGATTAATGGCTGTATGTAAAAGTGTAAACAGTGACCCAGGATGCAGGTAAAATTTTTTATCAGCAGCTTTTAAAGACAGAATCCACTCTAAGTCTCCTCAAAAAGTCCCGCAAAATACGACAACAACAATAACAAAAAAAAAAACATTAACAAATCCTGCTCTGACAAATTTAAGACCTTTGAGTAATTGATTTAAGACCAGAATATAACATTTCAACTAATTTAAGACTTTTAAGGATGTATAGGAACCCTAACCTGACAAGCCAGACGAACAGTTTCATGTATCCGTCACTGAGATATTTCACTCGTCCATCACGGTAAGGGGCGCTAGAGAGTGCTTTCAGAGGCGGGACTTGCAGCTGGTGATTAGACAACGTGCTCATCACAGACCAATCCACATCAAGCCGCGGTGACGTAGCAGATTTGTAACCTGACACCAGATAGAAAGTTAATATATCCGCTGCGGAGATATTTCACTAGTCTGATTTTACTCTTCTCCCGACCGATGAAGAGCAAAAACATCGTTTCCCATCAAAAAGGCTTTAAGTGACGTTCTCTGTTCTTCATTTAGAGAAGATTTTGAGTCTATTTCTGATAAAACTGCAGATATCGCCGCGTCCACGGAGACCGCGTCACACTCCGCCATTGTTTTCAAACACTCAGACGCTTCCCGCTGACGTCTGCAGCTCCTACAGCTCCCGCCTCTCTTCTCTGATTGGTCCGGTTAATATTGGACCGGGTGAAATCGGTTGTGGTTGGATCATAGCAAGATGGTTCTGCACAAAGTTCCAAACTTTATATTCAAGGTGAATGTCTAACCCACTGATTCCCAACCTGTGGTCCGCGGCCCCATGTCGGGCCGGCAGGGTCTTGCAAGTGGGCCACCAAATCATTTCCAAAATACTGTAGTATGATTTTAGTGAAGGGTAATTATATACAGATACAAATATACAGAATAATGTTTGAATTATTAAAACTCAGTTAAGTTTTCAAAGAAATTAAAAATGTTCCAATGGTCATATTTTTGAAAAGCTCCTTTGAAAAAGCAACAACAACCTGAAATGCACTTAAAAAATGAAATGAAACCAAAAATGTAACGACTGGTTGATAATGAGACAAAAGTGCCAAGCCCAAAATGTAACAAAAAATTTAGAAAAACCCAAAATATAATAACAAGTTGTTACATTGTGGGCAAAAAGTTAATCTGTTTCATCTGTTACAATATTGACCAAGTACATTTTGGTTTTATTCCATTTTTTTAAATTCCATATTAAGTCATTGTTACAAATGGGGCTTGATGTTAGGCATTATATAGCCTCTGTACTTACTGGGTTGGAGGTGGGCCACAAACATTTTTGAGACTTAAAAGTGGGCCCTGAGTTGCAAAAGGTTGGGAAACACTGGTCTAACCAGTCAGTCAAAAGTTATAAAAATAGACAAGAAGCAACCTCAAAATATCGCCTGTTAAGGAAAAAAAACCTGAGAAATGCTAATGTTTTAGCTATCTTTGAATAAGAATAAGTATCATTGATTAGAAGGCTGTTTATGCAGGTAGCATCAGCATAAGTTTAATCATAACATTTTTGTGTGTTGTACTGAAAAACGGAGATGATCACATGATAATGCAGTGTGAAGTGTTTAGCACATTAGACCAATAAACAGTTATGGTATTTTACGCACTAGAAGGCGCACTTAAAATCCTTTAATTTTCTCACAAATCGACAGTGCATCTTATAATTCGGCAAACATTATGTTTTAATTCTGGTTGTGCTTACTGACCTCAATTATATGATTTTATGATTTTATCACTCAGCACAACATGTGAATAGAGCAGCTACGAGTGACTTTAATATTAATGAATAAAAAAGCGGGTGTATTGTTTTGTATTTCATGTGTTACAACCATAGACTGTATAATAAGTGGACGTAACGACGTTCGGCTCAAACTGAAGCCTCCAGCAGATGCTCCGCCCCCTGGTGTCTGGCTGCAGTATAGGTCAGAAGCCCCGCCCCCTGGTGTCTGGCTGCAGTATAGGTCATAAGCCCCGCCTCCCCATGTATTCCAGATATGAGCCGGGAAAACTTAAAAAAATAACGATACCTGGTAGAAACGTTTCTCTCATCCTTACACTAAGGTAGTATGACGATGTCATTTGGCTGCATGGTGTTCAGGTGTTTTTTTTCCTGAGAAGTTAGTTTCTCATTAGTTATTGGACGTTAAAAACCGTGATATAAGTTTCGTTTTACGATAGTTGACAGCTGCTGTTCGTGAGTAGTTTTTATCGGGGATATAAGAAACTTCGGGAAAGAGCCAAAAGGAGACTAAACCTTCTGAAGAAGAAGAAATAAATATTTTTATTTCTCTTTTTTACTTGGCTCCACCGGAAATTCTGTACTGCGCAGACTCTGGCTGCACAATGGCGGCAAGAGAAACGTTTTTTTTTGGCTTCAAAAACGTAGAACGGTGACAGGCGGAAGCACGCTGTCCATTCTATATACAGTCAATGGTTATAACTGAAAAATGTTGAGAGTTATTGAAGTTATTGAGTCATTCAATGAGTTGAATAAAGTTTGACTTACCTGACTGTTTTGTTTTGATTAATGCGCCTTATAATCCGGTGCACCTCATGTATGAAAATAATAATAATAACTTTATTTATATAGCACTTTCAAAACAGACAAAAATAGACACATTCACTGAAAGTGCACCTTATAATCCTGTGCGCCTTACAGTGCGAAAAATACCGCATCTTTTTTTTTTTTGAAGATAAGTTGTCCAAATGACATCAACCATGATAGTTTCACAAAAAAAACAAAACTACAAAAACATTAGCTGCCATGATGCTAAATGGTTTTCTGAATCAGTTTAAAGATATGAAAGCAGTTTAAGATATTATAAAAAAATAGGTGTTACTCATTCAGTTCAGGTCTGCAGGCTATTTTGCGGTATGGCCTCATTTTTGTTTCCTAATAAATCATTTTAAATTGAGTTTTGCTCCCACAGAAGTGAACCATCAGCAGCCACAGTGCAGCAGATAACATTAGCGTGTAACGATGATATAAATCAGGGGGGGGGCATTGTTTGGAGGGAGCGGTGCTGACAGGTAGTTTTTTAGGCCAAGATGAAGATTAACAATATCACTTAGCCTCCCCCACACTCTCTGCCTTCTACCCCATCTCTCTCTCTCCCTTTGCGCCACGTGTCCCTCTCCCTCCTCTTTCGGCCACAGAGACGCCGGCTATGACCTTGATGAGGAGTGCATTAAATAAAGCCAAAGGAGGAGCCACTGGTCTCCTGGCAACCAGCCTCAGTTGGGAGCTGGCAGGTCTCTGTTGTGGCCGCCTCTCTGTCGGGGGCCATGCCAGGTGGATGGCGTTTAGCCCAGAGCTCTGTACAGTCAGAGTCTGCGGCGAGCTTTCACCTGATCTGTGCGTCCAGGATCTGTTACCTCACTTTGAGGTTCAAATCTGGGGCTAAAAACTATTTCAAATAAATCAGTTCTGCATTTCTGCTGCCTGATCTGAGTTTGGATCAGAAACTTCTCAGCGTTGAACACGAATGATATCTTATTATACTTCTTTTCCTTGATTATGAGAAAATCATCATGAAGTCATAATGTTTGAATCCAGGGAGGGGAAGTAAAATGAAGATGAGGCAGGAGAATCTGGCTGGTAACTGATATTAATATCTGCAGGGGACTATGAGTCATCATTTATATTTCATCATAGGATTTTTTTAGTAGTTACATTACAGTTGAAACATGAGGATAATACTGAGCACAGACTGAACATGCAGCTTAGAGTTTTGGTGCTTTTGAATTCAATTCATTTATCGTCTATAATGAAGCTTTTATATGTACAGTGTGATTTAAATCTCGACTTTCACAGATATGAGATGATTGTGCTACAACAATAGTGATACTTGAAAATACACTCATCATAAGACGGAAATATGCTTTCTTTCTTTCTTTCTTTCTTTCTTGCTGTCCTTGCAGCTAATACTGATACAGCTCTGGTTTCCTGTTGGCTTCTGTGATGATTTCAATACCCTTTACAAAATAATCGTTGAATAGTTGATTGTGACTCATTTTTTGGGGAAGTATCATTGATATATTTTAAGAGACTTTTGTCAGATTGTAGTGGCATTTACTTGACAAATTATGAATAATTTTACTACAGTAGACTCAAGATGTCAGTTACATGTTTGGTCTAAGCTGTAGCTATAATCAGAATGTCTTAATGCTCAACTACTTTATGGCTACAAGTAGAAAAGTGGGAGTCTGATTACTGGTATATCATAATGAGCATAAGACTTGAACCTGCTAGACGGACTAGACAACGAATAATGTTGGACACATAGACTGTATAATGAGTGGACGTAACGACGTTCGGCTCAAACTGAAGCCTCCAGCAGATGCCCCGCCCCCTGGTGTCTGGCTGCAGTATAGGTCATAAGCCCCGCCTCCCCATGTATTCCAGATATGAGCCGGAAAAACTTTTAAAAATTACGATACCTCGTAGAAACGTTTCTCTCATCTTTACGCTAAGGTAGTATGACGATGTCATCTGGCTGCATGGTGTTCAGGTGTTTTTTTTAATGAGAAGTTAGTTTCTCATTAGTTATTGGACGTTAAAAACCGTGATATAAGTTTCGTTTTACGATAGTTGACAGTTGCCGTTCGTGAGTAGTTTTTATCGGGGATATAAGAAACTTCGGGAAAGAGCCAAAAGGAGACTAAACCTTCTGAAGAAGAAGAAATAAATATTTTTATTTCTCTTTTTTACTCTGCTCCACCGGAAATTCTCTACTGCGCAGACTCTGGCTGCACAATGGCGGCTAGAGAAACCGTTTTTTGTGGCTTCAAAAATGTAGAACGGTGACAGGCGGAAGCACGCTGTCCATTCTATATACAGTCATTGGTTGGACACAGGAGCTGGACTAGAGCACAGGCTAAAGGTTAAAACACGGCAGACTGCAGTGATCTGTTCAAACTTGAGTCTTTAAATAAAACGAAGAACCAGGTTACATTTGCTCTTCTTGGAGAGGTTGGAGTTGGTAGATGAGCACTGGTAGGACACAACCAGGATTCACTGAGGGGCTTTACACAAGAACAGTTTTAGGGTGAAAGTTTAAAGTATTGTTGCTTTTCAGCAGACCTTTAACGCAAACTTTTGAAAACGCCCTTCAGAGTGGAATATTTCTAAAGTGCTGTTTCCACTGTTCCCATGTAACAACAAGCTGGCTTTTTCAGTGAAAATGCTGAGGTCACAGCTTTGCGCATTAAAACCTCCACTGTGCCAAGCGTGAACAGAAAAACATCAATAACTACCCTCAGTTTCATTCTTGAGCTACTGAATCTACTGTCTTCTACCAAAATGTGCACTTATTGCATCTTTTCTGCAATCAGAGAAAAAGTTTTTAGCATAAACTCCAGATGATCTGCTCACCTCTTCTTCAGCCTCTAAACCTTTGTCGTGTATATAGTTCCTGTTGTTCATGTAGTTATGTTGCTATCTACAGTCCCTACATGTGACTTTTTTGTGTTTTGGGGTGAAACGTTGTGAAGCGTTGTCACATAAACGGGGCCTGAGTTACAGCCACATCTCGTATCACTGAGCTGTGAGTGAAGCTGAATATAGCCGTTTACTAAACCACGCTACAAACCGAGTTTATACATTTGCCTGTTATCATGTCACTTTGTGCCCTGCTTAAAGCTGCCTTGAACAAAGAAAATTAGAGTTACAAAAAACAATAAAAATAAAAAGATCAAGTCACCTTGGTAAGAGTCTCATCCTCACGACAATGGGTGCTAGTGTTCATGGGTAAAGAAGTCTTACACTACAGATTTCAGACAGTCTTTACAACTCCATCATGACCAGTCAGAAATTGGAAACTTTGAAACATCCAAAGATAAAACAAACACCAATGCAAAGCTGCTGTTGCATTATGAGAAGTGCAGTATACAAATTAATAGTCAGTGATTCTCATAAGAGCATAGTTTCACTTTCAAGCAAAATGTTAAAAGTGCCACATTCAAATTGGTGTTGTTGACATGTTGCACTTGTAGATGAAAGATGTGTAAAGACACAATTGCTGTTGCAAACCCTTCCACGCATGTAACTCGCTGATTAAACATCAAAGATGTCTCTGGTCGTACGGTCCACCACAGACGAGCTTCTCGTGTTGATCTGACACAAACAGTCACGGTTATGGAAATTTTCTCTCACTCAAACTGTTACTGCTCTGCCAAATTTGGTGCATTCATGTGGTGTACGTGACAGTTTCATTTGTTCCATTTATGTTGCAGCGATAATGTAATGAAACAAAACTGTACAGAGCATTAAACAACATTTCAGAATTCAGTTGATAAAGATGACTCTTCATTTAAATCCTACAACAACCGAAAGGTGTAGGCACTTCGATCAGTCACTGTTGCAGGATGAAAGTAGTCAAGACAGAAAAAAAGAAACAACAAAAAATGACCTCTTTTGTTGATCTCATTTTCGAACACAAATCACTGTCATAACTATTTTGAGTGACTGACAGGCATCACAGCACTGAAGCTAATCTAAACTGCTCTGCTCTAAAGTGTCAACCACAGGGGTACTCATAAAAAAAAACAATACGCTTAACATTTCACCCAGTTTCTTTAAAAAGGTGTTTAAAGGAGTCAGTTGGAACTTTGGTGTGAACGTTCCCTCACCAGGAAGTCACGTCTTTCACATTTTCATTAGAGACACTAAACTGCAAAGTGCCTCAAAGGAAAGAGGAACCGAGTATTCGGCGCAAGCAGCATTAGCCGCAAACAGAGAGTGAGACGACGGAAGTTCAGATAAGAGGCCATATGTGGGGTCTGCAGGCCCCTTAAGACCTGCAGCAGATGTTAGTGACACGCTCTTTTCTTCTTTCTAGGATGCAGGCGGACAGATGCAGTCACGTAGCCATGTGTGACTGAGAGCAGGATGAGTTAGTGTGTGGTAAAGGTCACAAACTTCCTGTGTGCATTAGTTTATCGTTTCAAAGCCTGTAGATTATAAAAGAATCAGTGGCATGAATTCTGTTGGTAAGGATGGCAGACTTTTGGGATTTAGAAAGAGGATTGTGGGAAATTTAAGGGTGAGCTTGTTCAACATCATACAAGGCCCTTTTAGACCTCTACATTACATAGTGCACTCCATCAGAAGTCACACTCGCAGCTGAATGAAGTCGTCTTCATCAAGTTTTACATTTTAATTACGGCAGCAGCTTTGGGACAAACTTCCCCTCTGTCTGGCCGAAACAGAAATCGTATGTTGCCATGGTTTCACAGCAGCGTCTTGCAGGAGTGAGAAGCCACTGTGCGCCTGCGAATGATGCACGAATGGGTGTGCACTTTTATTTTTCTCTTTTTGTGCTTAATAAAATTTTATTAGTTTAAACTGATGAATTATCATTTAATGTACAACTTAATGTTAAGTCATTCTAATGTAATTTCATCATTATGTCGTCAAACGAGCTGTAATAAACAAATTATAATCATTACTATACTACAAATACAACACAGTATTTTCAAATGCCAGAGCAGCAATAAGCTTCTTTTTTGTTGTAAATTCACAAATATGCTCAAAAACAACATTGAATGGGATAAAATCATAGACTGTATAATGAGTGGACGTAACGACGTTCGGCTCAAACTGAAGCCTCCAGCAGATGCCCCGCCCCCTGGTGTCTGGCTGCAGTATAGGTCATAAGCCCCGCCCCCTGGTGTCTGGCTGCAGTATAGGTCATAAGCCCCGCCTCCCCATGTATTCCAGATATGAGCCGGGAAAACTTTAAAAAATTGTGATACCTCGTAGAAACGTTTCTCTCATCCTTACACTAAGGTAGTATGACGATGTCATCTGGCTGCATGGTGTTCAGGTGTTTTTTTTCCTGAGAAGTTAGTTTCTCATTACTTATTGGACTTTAAAAACCGCCATATAAGTTTAGTTTTGCGATAGTTGACAGCTGCCGTTCGTGAGTAGTTTTTACCGGGGATATAAGAAACTTTGGGGAAGAGAGCCAAAAGGAGACTAAACCTTCTGAAGAAGAAGAAATAAATATTTTTATTTCTCTTTTTTACTTGGCTCCACCGGAAATTCTCTACTGTGCAGACTCTGGCTGCACAATGGCGGCTAGAGAAACGGGGTTTTTTGGCTTCAAAATCGTAGAACGGTGACAGGCGGAAGCACGCTGTCCATTCTATATACAGTCAATGGATAAAACTCCTTGAAATTAACAGAAAACTTATCTGCGACATGACTTTGATTAGCCTGTAACATGTAAGTGCTGAAATTAGCCAAGCGGCAACCTCCGCTCTGAAAAAATGAGACAACACTGAAGTGCTAAAAAGCTGCTGTTCCTCGAGTGACCACTTGAGTCTGGCTCCAGAAGTTAAACGCCAAAAAAAGCAAGGCAGTTTTCATAGTGTATTTAAAGCCTGGTACAAATTCTGTCTCCCGTCTGCATCCTTTATTCCACTAACAGCACACACTGTGAGGGGGTGAATTTTTTTCTAACTCAGCCGTTCGAAAGATATCAAGATCGAGAGCTTACCCAATCGGAGCCACAGTTCAGATCACGTGACTCACGGGCGCCCAATAGCTGTGAGTTTTTATGGCCGCGCCCGCCGTTTTGCTTCAAAACAGAGCTGCAGTAACAGATGGGTGACGTCACGGAGACTACGTCCATGTTTTATACAGTCTATGAAATTAGCCTAATTAATGTGCCTAAGTTTATAAAACTACTTTTGTTTTTACCTTCGAGGATTTTTTATCCAAAGGACTGAAACATAGACGGATCAGGATGGACATGTCGGACGCAATTAGTGCTGCACGTGTTCAGATTGTCAGCCACAGAGACTCGCTGGTGCAGGGTTTTATACCTGCTCATTGGTTTGAGACGGACTTAATATGGTGAAAACCACAGAGGTAGTGGGTAGGGGGAGTCCAAAAGAAACAGTGAAGACTTTGAATTTGTCACTTTGATTTCATGTCTTAGAAATTATTGCCAAGTGATATCTGGAGTTTTAAATCCCCCTTACAGGAAGTCTTGATTTACTATAAATGAAACAAAGAGCAAATCTAGCCGCCACTGAAAATATACATGTAAAGAAATCATGAGGTGGCATAAGTGTTGGTATATTCATCCCTGAGAGGAGAGTCCTTGGTGTGAGGTATTGTGGTGGATCGATAGTCGGCTAAAGTTATCCATCTGGAGGGCACAGGAAGGATTTCGAGCTCCGGCTGGAGGGGAACTGAGCTGTAGCAATACGAGAGCTGGAACCCGCTCAAACTGGCAACGTATACTCTCCCAGGGCAACATTAGCCAGCTCCCCTCACAAACCCAGTGACCTTGGTGGTCGACAGCGCCTCGCCGATTTGTTATATAGTCACTTATTCTAGATAAGGACGAGGAGACGGGGATGGAAAACTGAAAAGAGCAAGGTAGAGGGAGGGATAAGGAGCTGGGCTACACACGGCACCAACTTGAAGAGGCTGCTAAGAGAGCAGACTATTGTTTGGACAGGTCTTTAGGGTACTTCACTCAGAAACCGGCATTAGCCGTGCAGAAAACATGCCATCAAAAGTTGTCCGGAGCCTCTCAGGGCTGGAGTGTTATGATAGTGTTTGGGCTTCGACTCAGAAGATTGTCATATTTACTCAGGCCGTGCCATTGTGCTAATTTAGGGAGCAGCTGCCTGAATGATGGGTGTAAACTCCACTGGTGTCATATCACAGAGCCTGGGCACTTTTAGAAACTCATGTTTACGCTGAAATTAAACATTGTGATAGTGCTACCAGGGATGTTGCCTTGAGGTTCAATAATGATGCTGATTTTGGCAGCCTTATCTCTTTTTCTGCTGCGTGTAAAAACCTTTTCATGAATCACAGCTCCTGACTGCAGTCCTAGTGTTTCAGTTGGGTGGTGTCCATGCTCCCTGGCTAACCTCTCACTGCTCTGTTGAACACAGGAAAACAATGTTGTTTAAGAATGAATAACATGCCTTTGTTGTTTTGGACCTCCAGATCTTAAATCAAGGCCAAGCCGAGGGGAAATCCCAACAGGAGCGTTTATTGTGTTTAAGTTATTTTTATTAGACTGCGGTTTCAGAGCCTGTTACAGCAAATATTTTCTGTGCTATTTCTGACAATCTTTACCCTGGAGCTGCTGCTTCGCTCGGTTTCGGTTTTGAAATTCCCTCAGCATATAAAGACATTTTCATTTCTGCAGAAACACAAAATAAGAAACAACTCATGGTGTGTCAGATCTTTGAATTGTAACAGATGTAAGTCCTGCCTATAAAATTAAGACTTATGCAGCAGAACAGAAGAGCAAAAGATCGTTTCGTAGCTAATTTTGACATCCATTTTATACAGTTGGACATTTGAACTCTGAGCTTAAAATGCACATTTTACTGATGAAATGTAAGAATACATTTGAAACCACATCCATCAAACACACTGTACATACAAATACAACAATGCAGCATTCTGCCTTTTTCATATTTCACAAACAACAAATTAAAATCCTGGATGATGATACAAAACATGGACAACATTTTAAACTGAGATAATTGTCTGTTGACGTAATCCCAGGATTAAGCTGCAAGCTGCTCTGAACAGCTTGTGCAAAACATCACAGAAAAACTAAATGAGACTCATTCGAAATAATCTCGTATTGTGTTTATCACAGACGAACCAATGAGCGCTAAATCTCATTCAGAGGGTCTGAAAATGTAACAACTACCTGTTTTGTCTGGCTGAGCTTTTTTATTTTAATACTTTTACTAGACTGTCTTGGTCATGCGTGAGGTCCAAACTATTTAATTTGTAAGTTATGGCACAAAAACACCAGTAAACTCAGTGATATTGACTCATTGGCATGGCAACAGCGGAGGAAGCTTCAGGAGTGCACTTAAAATAATTTTCTTTTTTGAGCTTTACAGAACTCAATAAGTAAATATAAACATAAATACATAAGACAGTTCTTGACGTTCACTCAAAGAAAGTTTACGAAACATCATTTATAGATATGGATGTCATTAATGAATCACTTTCTAATCAAAAAAACTAAGCAAGCTTCAAAATCTACGGCTTTTTCATGGTTTGTTTTTAGAGCTCAGGGTTGACAACATTGTCTCACAATTTATTTAAAGCAGCTCACTCAGAAACTTGACAGGAAACAAAGTAATCAAGCAGATTTGACTGGTTATGTCAAGTTAGGTGAAACACTGGAGTAATGCTGGTAAAAAAAATCATCTTGCTTTATTTTGCACACAGAGACATTAAAACGTTGTATTACAGTATTTTATTAGAAAAGGGTGGACGTGTGTATTGACAGGAGCATTTATCTCTGTTTATTTCACCTTACACGACTTTAGAACGCCATAATATAGTCTTATATTAGGTAATGGTGGACATGTGAATTAACAGCATTTATCATTGGTGGAGAGCAGCATGAAGCCTGACACAGACACACAGGAGCAGGAACAACCATTGACTGTTTATAGAATGGACAGCGTGCTTCCGCCTGTCACCGTTCTACGTTTTTGAAGCCAAAAAACCCCGTTTCTCTAGCCGCCATCGTGCAGCCAGAGTCTGCGCAGTAGAGAATTTCCGATGGAGCCAAGTAAAAAAGAGAAATAAAAATATTTATTTCTTCTTCTTCAGCAGGTTTAGTCTCCTTTTGGCTCTTTCCCGAAGTTTCTTATATCCCCGATAAAAACTACTCACGAACGGCAGCTGTCAACTATCGGAAAACGAAACTTATAACACGGTTTTTAACGTCCAATAACTAATGAGAAACTAACTTCTCAGAAAAAAAACACCTGAACACCATGCAGCCAGATGACATTGTCATACTACCTTAGTGTAAAGATGAGAGAAACGTTTCTATGAGGTATCATAATTTTTTTAAGTTTTCCCGGCTCATATCTGGAATACATGGGGAGGCGGGGCTTATGACCTATACTGCAGCCAAACACCAGGGGGCGGGGCATCTGCTGGAGGCTTCAGTTTGAGCTGAACTTCATTACGTCCACTCATTATACAGTCTATGGTCTGTACGTACCTACAGCAAGAACATACCCACTGGATCATGTTGAGGATTTGAAGTTCAGCAGTTAGATTATGCTCAACCCGAAGAACATTATGGATTAAGGTGGTGTGTTTTTGCCTGTAAGGCTCAGTGTCGGCAGCATTAGAGAGGGATCGGTAATAAAAACCAGCTGCAGTTGTGATGACGAGGGGATATAAGGTCAGGGGTGTGACTCCTGCCAAAGTAAACCTGGCCTCACTCCACACTCATCCTAACCTGGGCAGACGCTCCAAACTCTCTGGGTTGCATCAGTCTCAAGCTGCCGGGATCCAGAGTGAATTTCAAATGGAGCGTGTAAAAGGAGTCGTCCTCCCCTCGCCAGCACCTCTCAGCTGTTTCTTTGATTCGATCAAACGCGGAGCTAATACGATTATGTGAAGGCTGAGCTCTGTTTGGGTTAATAATTATGTCATGTGGTGTATTGATGAATATGAGTCAGCTCTGCGTGGATAACCAATGTGGTCAATTTCCACTCTGCTATGAATGATTCAGGCCGTCCTTTGTGTTGCTGTCTTCTCTCTAGATGTGGAGCACAAGGAGGAGGACGGGGGTGATGCAGTCAAGACCGAGGTAAGATTTCACTTCTATTGAGTCTTTGTTCTCCGGCTGACGTAATCCTGAGGTGTCAAACTTGCCGGGGCTTTAGCTCCTTTTTGTGGGGGTGGAATTACCTTTCCTGTCATACTGTGATTGCTCTTCTCGCCGGCCAGACAGAAGGTCATGCCACAGCTCGAACAGAAGGAGAAGAGTTTACTTGAATTCTAAAAAAGGTTTCCTCCACGTGATTTCTGTTATAAAAGAAATCACCAACCTTTTCAGTGTTTCATCTACAACTTCTCTCTCTTTCTTTTACCTGACTCTTGTTTGTAGGATGCTTTAAAATAGGGCTGAACAATTTGCAAAAATAATCTAATTGTGATTCTTTTTCCCCATATTGCGATTGCGATTTTTATTCGTGCAAATTTCTAGATCCCCCATCCTAAGGGTTTTTAAACAAACACAGTATTGGAATTGAACATTGGCATTAAATATAGCAAAACAACAACCCATGACATTTCTTATTTGCTACTCATGACTGTTTTTCGCCTATTTAAGTCACTTTTTTGCTTCCTTTTGACTATGCTTTTAGTTTTCTCCCAACTTACTTGCCATTTTTTGTTGCCTTTGGCTTTTTTTTTACCACTTTGTACTGTTTTTTTGTCACTTTTTTCCCCAATTGTTGCTGCCTTCTGACTATTTTCCAAGTTTTCTCAGAATATTCTTGCCCATTTTTGTTGGTTTTGGCCATTTTAGTCACTTTCCACTCTTTTTCACCACTTTTGAACCATTTTGTGCTACTTTCTGAAGTTTCCTCCCAGTCTTTTTGCCAATTTTTGCTGCTTCTTGACCATTATTTTGGCCACTTTAAACTTATTTTTATTGCTGCTTCTTGTCATTTTTGCCATTTTTCACCACTTAGTTTGTCTTGTAAGGCTAAGTTTCAACAATTTGGCCCGTTGATCACAAGAAGTGCCCTCTAGTTTGTCTTGCTTCAGCTTATTCATTCTTTCAGTTCACTCTTCTTGGTTCACTTGTTTTTAAAAACTGATTCTCACTGCTCTTAGGTCATGCTATTAATATAGATAAATTAATTAAAAAAGCCTCTGATTAATTAGATTTTTTTTTTTAATCAAGTCCCAGCCCTAATTTCAATGCTGCTAAAGTCTGGTTTTATTAACTTGATGTGTTTTAGGTCTGGTCTGGACGCTTACTGAACTTCAGTTTTTAGCACATCCTCATAGACTTTGTATTTTTTTAACAGAGGTGTTACAATTTAGGGCGTGACCCTGTGAACTGAGACTTTTGGCTGAATGTTTTATTGGATATCCAGTTTACAACAGCTGTTGAAGCACAGAGGAAATCCTCAGGAACTCATCCTAGTTCAGATGTATGTGTCAAAATATCTGGGTTTTTTTTTTTAGTATGTCATCGTGCTGTTTTGCATAATTTACCTGGATTTCCAGCCCTGAATGATAAATACACGCAAACGACGGGCCACGAGAAAAATTTCGCTCTGGGGAATGTTGAACTAAAGGTTTCTGGTCAAAATCAACACCAAGAGAAAAACAGACAGATATCTTTCTTTTTAGTGTTAGCCTATTTTAATAGTTTTATACATGCTAGTAGAGTTATCTTTTGAGCTGTAACAGAAATCATCCTTCTTTCTTTCTTTACTTGGCTAATTAGCTTCTCCAGCTCAAGCTTCATGTTGAACACACAAACTCAGAAGTGGTAAAGATATTCTCCATTTAACATTTGGCGAGAAATGCAGGAAAAAAAATCTCTTTGCAACCTTTTTTCTGAGTGCACAACTAAAGCTTGCACTAAATGTAAGTTTTGGCACCATTTCCTGACTGGTTTCAGTTGTTCTCCTGCCTTTTGAAAGAAATGGTACCCAGTGGTGTATATATTTGAAATATCAAATACACTTGGGGGCTCCTTGTGTCAGTTAGGTTTTGCAACCTTGATACTGTTGCCAGGGGAGTTGGGCTTAGACACTGTGGCATCATTCATTCCCTCCTGACCAATCACAGGCTGATCACAGCGTACAGCACACCAACATGTGAGTCATCACCTTTTAAGAAATTAGACCACCCCGTTGCTCTAACCGCCAATTACTCGCTTTGTTGACGAGAGTGTGTGTCACAGGCTCCTTTGACGGCCTGGATGCACAGATTTACAGCAAATCTGGATAAGACCAAGTATAAGTTTATATTACTAAACAAGTAGCTAACTTTTTTTTAACGTCTTAAACAGGGAGGTCGAGGCAGGCTGCGAGGGGGAGTTGGTTGGGAGATCAGCCTTCGTCAGAGGCCCATGCCCAGAATAACCTTCCAAGCTGGTGACCCTTATTACATTAACAAGAGGACCAGAGAGGAGTGGCTGGCCAAGTGGAAGATGGAGGTGAGTACCCCAGGATCTGTCCCAGTAGATTACAGGCTGAGTGACAGGCGTGGACCAAAAGCTGCCAGGGTCAACGTTAGGACTAGTGGTGTGTTCATAGCCAAGTGTATTTGATGGGTCATTTGATATCTCATGGAGGTACCATTTATTTCAGTGGATTTCCGGGGCCGTTGGCTCAGTCATCTTCTGCATTTCCTTTCTTTGTTCCTTGTTATTGTATTAGCTGAGCAGAAATCATGTGCAGCTGCTACGATCACATCTGTTTGATGGCTTGGCATGAGTCACGCTTCCTGGATGAAAATGTTGCCGTAATGGAATTGAGGTTTTTGAATCTGAAAAGCAGCAGAGTGTTTTTTCCACAGACATTGTCCTTTTTAATTAGGGTTATCCACAGACTTAAACGATGTTCCGACTTGAAATGCGCCAAGGAGCTGCGCTGGTGGTCCCAGAGTTGCTTCAGGTAGAAACAGAATGATGAAATCCAGGAATCCTGATGGGATCCGCAGCTTTGAAGACTTATCAGATGCCAAGAAACTGCACAGTGAGGATTCTGCCCTTTGGAAAAGTTACCAGACTGACAGTGATTTTATATTGTTTCAAGAATTAAAGATTAAAAGCAGAGTTGCTTTAATGTATACAAAGAAAAACATCTACAACTGCTGTGGCATAAAGTTAAATTTGTATGTTTGAACTGGGAAGGGAAAATGCATCGATTCAGTCTGAATGCAGCTCTCTGTTCAGATATTAAACTGGCACTGGTCCTGTGATTGAAAATAAAAAAGTTTCCCTGATGAATAGTCTGAAACAGAAGTCGACTAAACAATCTCTTCTCGATTTCCTTTTATCCATATTTCAAGTCATTTTGTTGGAAGCTAGACTTGCTCATTAAGGTCAGATGTCCAATGAAATATCTTAAATCATCCCCTAAAGTTTGAGTCTTTGTCAACGTATTTTTTCTGAATATAAACTGGAGACACAAACAACCGATCAGGTGACTTCTCCAAGCTCCAAGGAATAATTGTATCCCTCAGGAAACGCAAATTGAGTCTGATTCTGAGCCGATACTTGAATGGATCAACTGATTTTGAAGCCAAATTTCTCCAATCGCATGCTGTTTTCCAGTCAGGTGGATTTCTAATATCTTGCAGAGGTAAAGACAGAGTCTTAATGCATCAGAGCAACATATCAGGCAATGTGGACGATTGAAACTTAGGGCCAAATTACACCAGATGCATCCCCGTATGCCTCCGCTCTCTCACAGCACTGGATAAGAATGTCCAAAGCTATTTATCAACTCAAACTAGATCTGCGTCTTTGTGCTCTGGCTGCTCCCCTGCTCCAGCGGGTTGCAGCAGATATGCAACTGTTCTCTTTACGCTGGATGATGGAGCAGGACAGGAAGTTGGGCATGGAAACCACTTTAAAAAAAGAACCAGTGACTCCCAAAATAAAACAAAATTAGATTGTATTCAGCAACGAATAGATGAAATGAACAGTGCCAGACCTGGAATCAACTGGTTTGAGGTTTTACAGCCCGATGTGAACGAAGAGGAGCTTCTCAATGGAAGAGGAACTCTTTGGTCTTGCAGCAGGTGTGAGTTGAGTGAGAGATCAGTCAACATGCAACAGAGTGAAGCTGGACAAGAAACGCATCTGTTGTATTCATCATTCACATACCGGTCGGTCAACTCCTTTTGGCAATCGTCAATTCATCTGCCACGATTCAGCTTGTCCAGTATGAGCAGGTCTTTCTGGACAGCTGGACTGTTCCATGTGACCCTATTCTTTGGTGGTGCATCATAAGTGATGAACTCATAGGGTGTGAGTTAACTTTCCATCACAACATTGATCGAATCGTCCGGTGTGTGCTCAACCTAAAGCACCAAAGTGTGAAGTCTGAGAAATGTGAAGTACTCCACACCGCCTGTGACAGACTGAATATGACTCAGGATACTCAGGATAGTGGTGTGATGTAGTGAAACCACATCTGTTACATAATGAGGAATCACCGTAACAACACGGGGTCTTCCACTCCTTCTGCCTCCCCGCCCCCCCTCGGCTCTCCTCCGGTGAAGCCTTGGAGAGCAGCTATAAAAATGTCTCCAGGGAGGAAATATTGCCAAATTAGCGGGACATGCCGAGGTCCCGCAAGTGAAATCACATAAAACACAAGGCAAGTGGGCTGCTCACATTTTCAAAACAGAGGTGGATCTTCTTGAACAAGTAGCTCTACAAGACTGAGATTAAAGAGGATTTGCAAAATGCAAATTCTGAGTGTGCCTGTTTTCCCCTCTTTTGTCATCTGGCGTATTGCAAGCTTTGATCTAATTTGCACAAAGAGTGATTTGTTCTGGCACCAAAGCTCCTTCCTGAGGAGTAATATGATGCACAGCCTTTAGTTATGGTCCCGTTTGCTGACACGGAGCCTCTTGCTGTTGCATGTTGCTGCAGCAGGGAGGACATGGTGGCTGAAAGGGTTACTGCCGTCTTGCACTTTCTGCGGGATCTCTCTCTCTCTTTTTTTTTTTTTTTTTTTTTTTTTTTTCTTTTTTCACGTGCCTTGTGTTACAGTGGACTTCTCCGTCTCTCCCTCTCTGTTTCCCTCCCCCATTCTTTCTCCTGACCCCTCCCCCCCAGCTATGGAAATGAACTCTGTGCTATGGATATGAGGGTGAAGATGAGGTTTGCAGCAAATTTCCAGTCCTGCTTGCAAGACAGCCTCTTGGCTCACTGCCAACATTTTGCAAGTCCTCTCTAGCCAACCAGAATTCCTGTCGGCAATCACCTGACCCTGAATTCCCAGACAAAGAAATGTTCATGCTTTCTTTTTTTAAGCGATCTCCTCTACCCTGAGAGTGGGGGTGAAAAAAAACTCCAGCCCCACACTGGATTATGAGGGTTGCGCGCTGGTGTGTATGGGTATGTGCACTGCATTGTTTGTTTGATAACACAGGGGGATAGCGTGCATGTTTGATTAGCCTGCTTACAGCGAGGGGAATATGCTGACTTCAGGTATTTCCACGAGAGTTGTCGTAAACCATCTGTTCTGCACGGCTAAAAGGGAAACCGTCTCTTTAAAAAAAAAAAAAAAAAAAAAAAAAAAGAAAAAAAAGAAAAAGAAAAGTGAGCAGGCTTTAGCTGTGTTTGTGGGGAGGAAAAAAAAAAAGTTGCATGCATGAAAAAAGTTTCTCCCGTGGGGTGAATATGTGCTGAAACTATTTCCTGCTTCATTGCAGAGCCTAGAAATGTCAGAGTAGCACAATGTTTTTTAGGGCAGATGTATTTACTTTGAAAATGTCGCTGTGTTTTGAGAGCACTGTGACTTCACCTTATATAACACCTAACTGGGAAAAGGGTGAAGTTGTTGTGTAGGCCTCAATTCCTGTTCCCTCCTATCATTGTGAGCTTTGATTTGTTTCACTGTGGCAGAGATTTGCTGTCATAGGAGTGATTTGATGACTTTAAAAGGACTTTAAAGGGCTTTGGAGTCAGACGAGCAGCCTCCTCAGGGAGCTTTTTTAACAACTGCACTTGTGGATTCATGAGGAATTCTGTTTATGTATTCATGACTGACTCTGTAATATTCCTAATTATCTCCTAAAAGGGCGCGACACAATGAAAACCAGATGGCCTGTTTTGTTGTGACCCCCTTAGGCTACTCGTGAAATGCACAGTCGCTGCTAAAACCAGGCTAATGAATGTAGTAGCCACATTGCTGCAGAACAGAACCTGCCGCTCGTGCACTTTCAGACGCTTTTACCACACCTGACGTGACTTGATGAGATTTTATGATTTGTTAGCATGAAGACGTAGCTCTCTGCGTTAACCGTCAAACAATTACACACGAAACAGAGCCTGCTGAGGTTCTCCTGCCTGTTGCGCATGAGAGACGGCTGCATTCAAAGGTCAAACTCTTTTGTGTTGCTTCAAAGGCTGCTTGTCACATTGTGTAAGGAAGTAATGCTCAGTGACAGTTGATTGCGTTTAACTTTTTACCTTCAATCACATTCTCTGCGTATTTGCTTGTGAATTTGTAAACGTGTGAGTTTAATACACGTTGGCGCTTCATGTCGACAACTGCACTTCTTACAGAAAGAGAATTTTTTCCCTCGTAAAGTTAACAACCTTATAATAGGCCGTTGTTGTCTTGTAAATAAATGGAGCTTATGCAGTAAACGTGACCTTTTTGTTAACAACCGCAGCCCAGATTAGATTCTGAAGTATCGTCTGCACACCCCAGAGACCAATATCTCTTCTCTTTTTTTCTGCCTCACGGTGCACTCCGTCACCCCTTGAGCCCTCGGGGTATCGTGCTGCACAGAACTCTAAGTCAGATTATCCCTCATTGTGTACCCAGTGTGTCTCTGCACTCTTCCAGAAGCCTATAGAGCTCCTGTTTTCTCTCCGGGTGTTAAAGAAGAATAATCACTGATAACTGTTTGTGCAGCAACTCATGTTAATTCAAAGATGAGATGTTTTCCTAAGTGGTGTCATCATTGTTAGGTTGTTTTTGCACAATTTCAGGACAGTGTTTACACGTCTAATGTGTGCGTGCTGTCATTTTTGGTATTTGTCTTCAGCGTGGCGTAACAGCGGATATAAGTGGTGGTATTTCTGAGCTGTCAGTGACGGGCAGGCGTGCGTAAATGATAAAGACCGCATTGTGTCTCGGCTACCTCCTTCTGCCATTCCCCCCTTTAGCTCAGAGGGCCTGTCTTGCTGGTAGAGCTGCACACACACTGTGAGGCCCCCAAAAGGGGGGCATTTACAACTGGGAAGAAGTCCAGAGACAAATATCTGGTTCTTATAGCCACTGTACTTTCTCACCTCCCCCCACTGGCATTTTTAGCATCACTTTCTCATTGGCTCAGAGAAAGAACCCTGCAACAGGCTGACCCAAACGCTCTGAAATGAGCAGAGTAACTGCAGCTCAGCCGTTTAATTACAGCTTTTCCAGTATACCTGTGATTACTGGTCACCAGAGATGGAGTCTCTCGCTCATTACCAAATACATAAAATCTTGCTTTGCACTTCTTCTCAGTCAGCTCTTTTCCTCCAGCCTGCACCAGCGAGTGCTGTCATTACTTTCCTACATGATTACGGATTGTTTCCTCCTTATATATAACACATTTAGTAGTCTAATTGACATTTGTTAGTTTTTGCAGTTTACCATCTGGGAGCTCACATCCAAGCAGGCTGTCGAACACTAACTCCAATGTGCCTGAGCTGGAGCCAGGAGGCCTAACACATATGGCCGAGGGCTTTGAACCATCCATCCAGCACTACAGTGCAGATATTTATAAACCGCAGCAGAGCCTCTTGATTGAAGAGCACATGTTTCTACTCTTCAGAGCAGAAACCCCTCCCCAGGCCGTCTAGGCACCACCTCCCCTTAAAGGCGCTATTGTTTACGAGTCACACTGGGAGAGAGGAGCGAGAGCTGTACTATACTTTCTCTCTTTCTTTCTTTCTGGCCCTTTTTTTTTTCCCTCTCCTCTTCCCACACACCCGGTCCACCTCTGGACATTTACAGAGTGTGTGAGAGACCTGAGAACTTGAGAAAGACTGGAGGAAAGTAAGCACAGCTGTGCAGCAGTGCTCTCACATGGAGCCTATAGTGTGACTCACACGTGTTTACATATGGGACTGCAGATATGTTTTCGAAGCGTGTGCGTGTTTTTGAAGGGAAGAGGGCGAACATGTGTGTGCATGAGAGTCCGAACGTCGGTGTGTTTGAGAGAGAGACATCAGAATGAGTGCAGCTGTCGGGGATTTACTGACAGAGGCTTTAGTCTCGGCTGCGTCTCGTCCTCTCTGATTGACCTAGCGGTTCAGTGTCAGGTACCATAAACCCAGTGAACTCGCTGCTGCAGCTCTGGACACTGGAGAGTTACTGTACACCCCGCTGCTGATATACGGGTCTCACAGTCAGAGATAAAGCAGTTTACAAGGGCGGTCAGTCTCCTATAGTCAAGTACTATTCCTTATTTAATGCTCATTGGACTCTGCGTGTCTTCAGGTGGAATATATGGCTGTAATAAACGTGTCATCTTATTAGTCAAACGTGACTCGCTGATTCTTGGAGCACACACCTACTGATCAGTGTAGCAGGGTGAATGGACACAGGTGTTGCCAATTAGATGCTAATCAGGCACCTGATTGGCTGCACCTGGGTTTAGCAGAACATTAATAAGAGTGTCATTATCAGCAGCAGAATACGATGTTTGGCATTGGCAGAGAAGATTGGGCTAATTTTTCATGGGCACAACCCACATACTCAGCAGGTTTCTTACAAATGTGGCACCATCTAATATGGAAATAAACAGGTTTTTTAACAGGGCAAGATTTCATGTAACATCAAAGACATAATTTTCCCTACACAAATTAGTCTGTATAATTAAAACTGAAGTTACCAAACCTGTGGTGGACAACAGTATTTTCCTTGGGGCCATACTGACGGAGATAATGAGGCGAAGGGCCACACATTGACAAATAAATGGAAATATTAAAAGTATGTGTACGCAGTGCTGAATTGGGTTAAACAGTAGATTTGGTAGACATGACAGAGTGCTTTATGACAGGCTATTTAACAAAAAATCAGCCTACATAAAACAGTCATTGAATGCAGAATCATCATTTAAATCAGCCAATATCTGCCAATCGTTTGATAGCACTAAAAAAGGTAATTAATGCAACACAATTTATTGTTATGAATCTGTTCTTGTAAGCTTTGATGGGATGAAGGAGACACTTTTTTTCTTCTGACAGCACAAAAGTGTGTTGTTTATTGTTTCTCAGTTTAATTAATATTCAGACCAGTTATGGAAAAAAAAAAAACATGGTCGTATAAACATTCCAGATTGACTAACATAAATGTATTTTCTAATACTTTTGTGGACATTTTAACATATGCAGTGAACTTAAACTTTAGTATCATTAAAGTAAAATTCTGCATTACTGCATAAAGGAAAGATGAATATGAACTATTTATGAACAAACACATTGTCTTATCAGCTCACAGTTTTTGATTTGATAAATGTATTTGATTTATAAATGACACTATTGTGAAAAGCATCATCTAGACCAGTGGTCCCCAACCTTTTCCAACTCAGGGCCCACTTTTAAGTCTCAAAAATGTTTGCGGCCCACCTCTGACCCAATAAGTACAGGGTGTGACAAGTTGTTACATTGTGGGTCAGTTATTATATTTTGGGTTTTACTACATTCTTTTTGTGACTTTCCGGCCCAGCAACTTTGTTACATTGTTGACCAGTCATTACATTTTCAGTTTTATTACTTTTTCTTTTTTTTGTAGTACATTTCAGGTTGTTGTCGCATTTTGGGTCATGTTACAAACTGGGCTCTCACATGCTTTCTTAAAGATTTTTTTTTTCTATATGACTATTTGGACAGTTTTAATTTGTTTTAAAACCTATCTGGGTTTTAACATAATTCATTATTCTGTATATTTGTATCTTTATGTTATCACCCTTCACTTAAATCATGCTACTTTGGAAATGATTTGGCGGCCCACTAATAAGACCCTGGTGGCCCACCTTGGGGCCGCGGATCACAGGTTGGGAATCAGTGATCTAGACAATAATTGAAGTACTTTTAGCTTTACATCACAGCCAACCACATCATTGCTTTGGTTTTCTCCCGCTGCTATCACGGGTCTCTCTTTGAGTCATTAAAACAGCTGACAAAAAAAAAAAAAAAGAAACTCAACCTCCACCTAGAAGTTTGATGACAAATTTGAATGAGAAGATTGAGCAGATAAGAGGTCAACAAATGCTCAGGTGTGACTCACCCTCATAGACTGTATACAGATCGGAAGCGTGGCTCTGTCTTTTACCGTTGTGCAGTTTTGAAGACAAAATACCCCTCCTGTCCGATACGCCGCCAATCTGTGGTTCTATTTCTTTCTACAGTCTAATCTTTTCTTGTCTCTCCTCCCTGGTGTCTTATTATCGTTGAAAGAACTATGCAAGAAGGGCAGCTGTCGATCATTGTGAAATGTGAATTTTTTTATGTCTTATAACGAATAGAAAAGAGACTTTCTAGAAAAAAAGAGGGCTTGAACAAGTTGCAGCCCAATAATATTTTCATATCACCACAGCAAACAGGTGTGAGAAACATTTCTACAAAGTGAATTCATTTTTAAAGCTTGACCGCAGCCCCATTCGAATGAATGGGAAGACAGAGTTTTTGGTCTATACTGCAGCCAGTCACTAGGGGGAGCAGCTGTTGTGGTGAGATAACGTCCTTTTTTTTTTTTTTTTTTAACAGTCTATAGTGACCTCTAGTTCTCTCCTTGTCTTAAGTGTGATGTCAACAATATAACATGGTAGGACATAAATAGCTTTCAAATGTGTGGCACTTGAGTTGGTCGGCTGTGCAGATATCTTCCTTTTTCCTCAGTCTCAGATGGTTTTATTTATCCAGCTTCGCTCTTTTGGTTATGTGATATAAGCGTTTTGCTCACACTGAATTTGACTAAATATTTCCTGCTGCATTCTCACATCAGTTTAATGAAGGAAGCTAATGAGGGGGTGGGCATGTGTGACAGCAGCTAATTAGGCTATTTCAGGTCACTCGTCAATCACGGGTAGCTGTCAAACTGTGATTTTTACTGTCATTGGAGACTGTTTAAAAAAACGAACATTGAGCTGTTGTATAAAAAACTTGGGCTTCAGACGACTACATCTACTCTTAATCACTTCTCTTTTCTAACTTTGAATTCAAAGATGAAAATTACAACAGGTAAAAGTCAACCTGACTCCAGTGTTTTTGTCAGAAAGAAATCAGCAACATGATAGTCAGTGAAAAATACCAAAGTGACAACATGTGAATGTAGTTTCCAGCTTGTTCACCTGTATTTTCTGTATCAATTTTACAATTGCTGTTATCAGTCAGTGTCTTCAGCTCAATCACATGATAAACTGGCGTCACTTTCATCTCGGTGTCTTGTGCAGATACATTTCAGGATATGTGTGTCTTCAAACAAAGCCATCTTATTTTACCTTCCCGGCTTCTTTATTTAGTTTTTAAGTGTTTTTTTTAAGGAGCAAGCTTATATCATTCTGAAGCTCTCCAGAAATTAAAAAATAGCTCTGTCAGATCTACTCCGTCTTATTCGACCTAATCACCTTATTCTTCCCAGAGGTCTTTATACAGGTCACTCATATATTCATCCTCATTTTCAGAGGCTGTTATAGTTACACTATACAATCATTTACATTTGTATTGGTTATATCTTCTTATTTCTTTTGAAACACGTTTTTTGTCAAGTTTCTTGTGTATCAAGTGCATTTCTTATGTTTTAACCTGAAGCTACCAAAGTGGTTGTTTTGTAAGCTGCTGTTTATAAATTATAAAATATGAATATAACTACTGGATATAAATGTAGCTTTTTTTTCGCGAAGCGTGGTACGTAAAATAGAAGACTTGCACACGTATAAAACATAGACTGTATAAAACATGGACGTAGTCTCCCTGACGTCACCCGTCTGTTACTGCAGCTCTGTTTTGAGTGACAAGTGCCCAAACTCACAGCTATTGGGCGCCCGTCAGTCAGGTGATCTGAGCTGTGGCTCTGATTGGGGAAGCTCTCGATCCTTATATCTTCCAAACGGCCGAGTTAGAAAAAAATTCACCCCCCTCACAGTGTGTGCCGTTAGCGAAATTAGCGATCCAGACAGGAGACAGAGTTTGTACCAGGCTTTAAATACGATAATTTCGGCTCTGAAAACGGTCTTTTTCCCGTCCACTTGTACAGGACTTCTGGTGCTTCTGGAGCCAGCCTCAAGTGGTCACTTGAGGAACAGCAGCTTTTTAGCACTTCTGTGTTGTCTCATTTTTTCAGAGCGGAGGTTGCCGCTTGGTATAAACATAGCTTAAAAGTATGGCGATCTGTGTTTGATAACTTATTTCTTTATTCTAGCAATGCTTCTTGGCAACAAATCTTTTTAATACTCTGTTGTAATGTCGTAAGATAAAAAGTAAGTGTGTTTGATTTATTGGACATGTGCATCACTTTTATGTGTCCTCTGGAAACACTTATGTTGTGATGCGGTCGATTTGCAGCGCGTTTTTCTAACGTGTTGTGTTGTGGTCTTTGCGGCGCGTTTTTCAATATGCTGCACACATGTCAGTTTGATAAAGATGTTTTCATAATTTGCGTTTTGTTTTGTCTTCTTGCATGTGTTTTCTTAAGTTGCAGTGCTGTGAGCTCTTAGGGCCACTGTACAAGAGTTTTCAAATCTTATAAAACAAGAAAAAGTGAGACATAAATATTTAAAGAATCATTTATAAATCTCTCTCTCCCTGCTCCTCACTGCTGTCACTGTCTGTATTTCAGGCAGAGAAAAAGGCCAAACTGATGTCAGCGATGAACGCGATGAAGGATCACGACGAGGAGGAAGAAATAGAAACTCAGAGAGAAGAAGTCTCAATAATCAAGCACCCATCGCCTTCAAGGCAGCCGCAGCAGCCTCAGACGCACACTCAGTCACAGCCTCAGTATCAACAGCAATCACAGCCGTCGCTGCCTCTGAAACAACAGCAACAACAACAACAGCAACTACAACAACAAAAACAACAACAACAACAACAGCAACAACAACAACCACAGCAAAAGCATCAACAGCAGCAACAGCAGCAGCAACAGCCTACTGACCCCGCCTCCCCCATCGTGGCCACGACCCCTGAGCCTGTCGCCATTGGAGGAGGAGAGAAAACTTCCCCGAGGTCTGCAGACACTGAGCTGGAGTACGAGGTAGGATGACAGCGTTCACTCTAACAAAACCTTACTTTAGATTAACAGGGTTTACAGCAGAGGTCAAAGCCCATTTTGAGCTGAAATGAGCATCATTTAAGTTTTTGATGAGGTATTTTCCTCAGGTGTTGAGTAAAGGTGAATTCCAATTCCTGTCTTAACCCTCAATCTTAACCCTCAATCTCAAAATGCGCACTCCCGCGAAGTGTAAGTGCTGTCCCGATTCTCAGAATGTTAAGGTTGAGGGGTAAGACTGAGGCTGTATCTCCCTCAATACTGAGATTCTCCGACACCACCCTTGGGACTAAGGGCTACCCAGAATGCATTGCGTATTGTCGGTAAATAAACATGGCGTCCAAAGCGGCAGAGAAGGCGAGCTACAAATTAAGTATTTTCTTTGTTAATGGAGATATAAATATTACGAAAACCATTGTATTATCTTCGTTTAGACCCATTTTATGGATTATTTACCTCGTTGTTGCATAACATTTATTTTTATTTACGATCTTTTGTCAATAGCGTCCGGTGCGGACAAGCCATGTTTAAGTTAGTCAACGTTACAAAATGGTCATTTTTCTCAGTGGTAATGTAATTGTTTTATCAAGATAACAGCCTATATAACATGCTTGTGCCGATAATGGTATAAGATGACCGGGCTGATGTCATCTCCTGTAGCCGCAGAGTTATGTAACGATAGTTATAGCTGGTGTTTACCTTTCAATAAACTATGGTTTGCTGTGACAGCTGAATATGTCTGTGGTTGTGTTATTTATACAGATATTTTTTTGATAATGCTAACCGAAGGAATAACTGACAGACAGTCCACAACAATTTCATTTGCATTTAAGGGGTGTCCCATTTCTAAGTCACAAGATACTTAACACTTGGTTTTGAGGGCTACTAAGATTGAGGGTTGAGCTTGAGGGTTAAGAAAAGAATTGGAATTGGGCCTAACTTTCAGTAACATTGAGACTACAAATACACTGAAGGCGTAAAGCTGAATTTAACGTCCCCTTTTGCTTAGGCTTCTCCTCCTTTTTGGTGGCAAAATTATGTCTTTGGAAATTTTATAAATTCCCCAATATGTCTGTTTTTTTCTCAGCTTGTTATACCAAACATTGATATTTATAATAAAGTGCTGCACTGGACAACTGGCATTATTCTGATGCACTATTGAAATTAACTTTTACAGATGAACTGAAAATATTGTAGGAACTTTCTTTTCATCTTGGTCGTGACCAGTGTTGAGAATATTCTTTGGACCATATTAAGTCCAATTTTTAGAATAAAGTTGTTGATTTTAAATAAAAAAGTCAAAATTCTGAGCTAAAAAAAAATTGAAATTCAAAAAAAGAATTCATTTATCAAGTCAGACTTTGAACAAAAAAGTTGTCAAGTTAGGATTAAAAGTCATATTTTGAGATTAAAAGACAAAGTTATGAGATTTAAAAGTCAGATTTCTGAGCTAAAACACCATACAAACACCAAATATATTTTCATATACTTGGTTGCGCCACCTGACATTTTTGGGTGCTCAAATTAAAAATACTAAAAAATAATGAACCTAAAAACTTTGAAATGTTGGTCAACTACTGAAATCTGTTAGAAAACACAATTCTTCTCTCAGAAATATGTTTTTTATCCACTTTCAAAGAACTTTTTAAAAATACGTTTTTAGACCCTCTTTTTGTCATTGACCCATATATGTTTTTCTCGTCTGTATATAACTTATGATCCTGATTGTTCGTCTGTAATCTTTCTGTTGGTCACTTTCCCTAACTCCACACTTATGACCCGCTTAGGATCGATTTCTTTTTCCTCTCACAAACAAACCGAGACGGACGGTGTTGACAAGGTTTCACAAATATGCGTAGACATTAATACAGAGCGGTGGGTTTGTCTTCTGTTTTGGCTGCAGGACGGTCGTGGTTTTGGCATCGGCGAGCTGGTTTGGGGAAAGCTCCGAGGGTACTCGTGGTGGCCAGGCCGCATCGTATCCTGGTGGATTACGGGACGGAGCAGAGCTGCCGAGGGAACCAGATGGGTCATGTGGTTTGGAGAAGATAAATTCTCAGTGGTGAGTGTTTACAGCCAAAATAAATATAGCTGTCAGGTGATTTTTTTTCCCACCAAATGCTGAGAAAAACAAGCTTGTGTTGATTCACGATGCTGGTACACACCAAGTAGATTTTTATTACGGTTGTTGCTTTTTTTAGCGACTTCATTTTCGGCCCTTAATGAATTCTTTCAGTGTTCTTTTTTTGTTCTTTTTTACAGATTTGTGTAGAGAAACTTCTGCCTTTAAGTTCCTTTAATAATGCCTTTCACCAACCGACTTACAATAAGCAGCCTACATACAAGAAAGCTATCTATGAGGTGCTACAGGTGAGTAACTAATCATATGATATTCAAGGAATGCAAAACTAGTATTTTAACTTTCAGACGTTATTTAGTGGATAGCAGTGTCTCATGTTTTTTATTTGTTGCCAGGCGGCGAGCAGCAGGGCAGGCAAAGCCTTCATGGCCTGCACTGACGGTGACAACACAGAAACCTCCAAATCAGTGGAGATGCTGATCAAAGAAATGATCGACTGGGCGATGACGGGATTTCAGCCCACTGGACCCAAAGCGTTAGAGCCACCAGAGGGTAAGAAGACGCCAAGAAATAACATCATAACAAAACAAGACGGTGTCCTTAATCTGCATTTTCTTCTGTCAGTTTACATGTTCAAAGGGGAGTGGGAAGAAGTGCACACTTATTTAATCCTACCCCTGTTAAGTTTCACCTATTCTTATTTGAAATCATTGCATAAAATTATAACCTGACACGCCAGACACGCAGTTCTGACCAGTTGGGAGAAGAGCAGAAATATTGTTTCCTGTCAGAGAGGCTTTAAGTGACGTTCTCTGTTCTTCTTTTAAAGACGATATTGAGTCTATTTCTCGTAAAACTGCAGATATTGCCACGCACACGGAGACCGCTTCACATGCTGCCATTGTTTTCAAACATTTATGCGCTTCCTGCTGTCGTCACGCCCGCAGCTCCCGCCTCTCTTCTCTGATTGGGTCGATCACTTTTGTTTCGGGTGAAATCATTTGTCATTGGATCTTAGAGAATTTAAGAAAATGAATCCGGCAGGTCCATCTGCTCTGCAAGGTTAACAAATTTAACCAATATTTAGCAACATAGTGAATGGGCAACAGATCATAAATACAAGAATAAACCAAGAATTTACTTAATGGCAATTCGTTTGTTGGTTGCTTGTGTTTCTCTTGCACTATCATCATTGTTGCCCTACATGCACTTTCACACTTTGCACTTTTTTGCATTAACTTACATGTTACTTTCCTTTTTTTTGGTTTGAGCTCGGGTCTAAACATGTCATCGCCTTTATATGTGTATGGTGTTTCTTATCCTACCTCTTTTAGTCATTGTGTTGTCTATCATTTCTGTATTTTAGACTTTTTACTATTGTCATTGTGTCTTGTCCTTTGTGTGTTCTGGTTGCAGCATCAATCTCCCTTGACGGGACAAAAAGGAAATTCTGATTCTGATTCTTCTAAACCATCTTCCCGATGCCTTATTTACATTTGTATTTATCCATCAGTATAATTCTTGAAAATCATGTCTTAATGTCTCTTTTTAAAAAGATTTTTACTCAAACTTTGTTTCAATTCAGGACTCAGTCAATTCCACAGTTTAACTCCTTTTACACAGAAACGCTTTAATGTTGTTGTTCACACACTTCTGACCTTTAGATTCAAATTTCCCCCTCAAATAAAACTCTTAAGACTTGAGCGTTTTTCCGCTGTGCATTTTGAATTTCTCCTCGCTATTTGGGGTCAGTCAGACCTAAGTGTAAAAAACTAAACTTGGTCTTTGTACAGGAAGTTATGTTTTCAGTGTTATTAGTTAAGAATTAGTTTTTAGTTATACATGTTATTGTACATAACTACATGTTTTTTCTCACTGAATTGGGCGTTAAGTTATGATATCATCAAAAGATGATGTTAGAAGTCTAAATGGGACTAATAGGTTTAAGCTTTAAAAAATGAAGTTTCATGAGTCTGAGAGGCAGAAATGTGATGACGCCAGGACTAAAGAGGTTAAGTTATAACCCCCCTCTCTTTCAAAAAACTTTATCTGAATATGTTACTTCTTACAACGGTTGGGCTGTTTTATGCTTCGACATTTGTGTGTGACTGAAAAGAAGTGTCATGGCTGATTCTGAAAGTGTTTTCTGCAGAATAAAGAATGGTTGAAGTGATGTTTTGTAAGTGTTTGTACAGTTTGGAGCAAACCTCTTAAACTCGAAACAGGATGTCACCTAATTCGTGGTATTATCCCTAATATTATGTTTCTCCGTGCTTTATTCCCCAGAGGAGCGTAATCCATACAAACAGGTCTACCCCGAGATGTGGGCGGAGCCAGAAGCAGCTGCCTACGAGCCTCCTCCAGCCAAAAAGCCTCGCAAAAGCACAGCAGAGAAACCCAAGGTCAAGGACATGGTTGATGAGCGGACGAGAGGTAAGATGCCTCATTCGTTGGGTTGAATAGGACTCGTGAACTCTGGAGTGTTTCCCTGGGGGGCGACTGGGCAGGGCCGTACATCAGAGTAAAGTGGTCAGAGAAGTTTGTGGACAGCAGGTCCATTAGAGCTGCAGCTGCTGAGTGATGTGACAATGTGGAGATGCTTAGGATGAAGCAGAGACATTAATGGATTTTAATGTTGATGTAATTATAAAGGTTGCTCAGTTACTAATTTAAGAATATCCCAGATGAATAAGTAAAAGTCAAAAGCTTTTAAGCTTCCTCTCCGTATAAAGTACAGTTTTATAGTCATAGAGACATTAGCTCTCGTATATAAACTCCTGTTTAGACTCCTGCTGGTGAGTCAGAGCCGTTAGAGTCACACAAACCTGAACTGGAAAATGTTGTGATTCAAGATGGATTTTGAAAATTTACGAATGAGGTTTGAGTTTTTAGTTATGTTGCACTTTATCGGGATAAATGCCCATACTTTGATTTCTTGCTTTTTGATCGAAATCGTGATGATGTGATCGCCAAAGCTGTGATATTTTGCTGCTCCTGACTGACCCAGGATCTGTTGTGTCAGCTGTTTACACACATGTGCTTTAAGTGTAAAACTGTTGGGCCAATTTGGGTTTTTTCCAATTGTTTTGTATTGTATTTATCTTTTTTAATGTACCACAATTAAGGATGTTAAGCACTACATTTTTTTTATAAGTTAAGAGTCACAGATGGATCTTTTTGTTCTTCAGTTGTTACAACTGCTATTGGTCAAGGACTTTAAAGAATGTACGTACATGTATGTTTTTTGTTAGGAAAAACATTTGGAGACATTTCTTACCTTCAGTTTTCATCCTTGCATTCGAGTACAAGCTTTTGATGTTTCCATGGTATGATGTCATTTCCTGTTAGGTTTATAAATGTTACTAATACTTCATCAAAACTTGATGAGAAGAAAATCGAATCGAATTGCAATATCAGCTAGAAAAATCGCAATTAGTATCAGCCCTAGCTTGTGGTATCATATTCAAAAAGATTTGAGGCAAAATTTGCTTCTGAAGGAGCATCAACAAAGTATTTAGCAAAGACTGTGAATGGCTATTTACATTGGATGTCTTAGTTTTTTATTCTAAATAAATTTGAAAGAAAAACAAAAAAAACCAAACTTTTTTCTCATTGTCATCGTGGATCTATGTGCAGAGTTTTCAGAGTGAAAGATTTAGAGCTACATCATTTAAAGACACATTTTTATTGATGTGCTTTTAGGTAGAGATTTTAGCTGAGTGTGTTTTAATCGTTTTAACACGGTTTTTATTTTTCCTTTGACGGTATCACAGGCAGAGTCTTAAATCTCTCGTCTTATTGTATTTGTTCTATATTGTTTTTGTATACTTGTTGTTTTTCCTCTTCTCCTCACCACATTTCTCTTTTATTTCTCTTTTATTGCTCCTTTACTCCTCCTCTATGAACTCTCCTTTGTTTCTTTTAAATGTTCATTTTAATTTCTGTGAGGCACTTTGTAACACTGTTTTGGAAAGTGCTTTATATAAATAAGGTTATTGTCATTATTATTATTATTATTATTATTATTTGCACTTTCCCACCCACTGATATGAAAATATTCAGCTGTTCCACTATAATTTGAGAAATCTGCATATTTGAGTAACTCTTGGAGGAATATTTCATTCACAATGGATGGTACGAGAGAAAAACAACTAAAAGACCTTTTTTAGCAAAATATATGAATACATAACTTTTTCGAGGGTGATGAAATGGTGGAGTAAAAGTAGTGAAATGTGCTTCAACAACAAAAATGCACTTTTGTCGTTGGAGGTTTGCTAACCTACATTCCTCATGGGTTGTTTTCTGTTTTGTGTTTTCAGAGCGACTTGTTCTTGAAGTGAGACAAAAGTGCCGCAGCATCGAGGGTAAGTGACAAGTCGTGTGTGTACAAAAGCTTGTAGCAGCACCGGGGGGCCTCTCAGGGGAGGAACACACAGACGCCCTGCACTTGCCCTTGATGTTGACAAGCTGAACTGTACGCGTCTTTGTTAATAAAATGATACATGAAGAGGCGAAGAAATAGCATTTCCATAAAATGTTCTTGGCGCTTCACTGGCTCCCTTGTCAGTTTTCTACAAACACCAGCTAAGCTCATTAGATCTTCACCTGCATCACAGCTGTTCAAATAATTCCACTGAAGTGTGAAGTCGGAGCGTTTCAGGGCGTTCACACCTCTCTGACCTCGGCCTGTTAAATACTGACACACTGCGCTTCTTTCTGCAGACATCTGTATCTCCTGTGGAAGTCTGAATGTCAGCTTAGAGCACCCGCTGTTTGCAGGAGGAATGTGCCAGGGCTGTAAGGTAAGCTTTGATACAGGTCAGGAAAAGTCTGGGACTCAGCACCAACTACCGTCTCGTAAAAAAAAAAAAACACTGCTCCTTTCAAAGCTAATAATAAACTGCACATTTTTCATCTGATGTAAGTCAAGCTTTTTTTTAATCCTTTTACAGCAGACAGCTCACTTCTGATTTCACCTCTTTGACTTGTTTTCTACAGAACTGCTTCCTAGAATGTGCATATCAATATGACGATGATGGTTACCAGTCGTACTGCACTATCTGCTGCGGAGGGAGAGAGGTGCTCATGTGTGGGAACAACAACTGTTGTCGGTAAGGTTTCTACCTAGCGAGAACCTCCAGTGGTTCCCAAAGGGTCCCGACCCCCACTTTGGGAACCACTGTTCTACACCGGTGTCACTCAACTCTGCTCAACCACTTTGGGAGAGAAACAATCTTAGGCCCCATTTACACAACAAAGTTTCACAGCTAAAATGCAGGAAAATGCAGTGAAAAAAAAAATCTGTTTACTCAGAAATTCTGAGGGACTTAAAGTGCTGTAGTATGCATGTCAGGACTGTAGATGGCGATATAACTGTAGGAGCTGTTCATGACAATGGTTAAGAGACTGAAGAAGAGGTGAGCCGGTCATCTGGAGTTTTTATTAAAAACTTTCCCTCTAATTGAAGAAAAAGTGCAATAAATGCACATTTTGGTCGAAGGAAGTCAGTAGATTTAGCAGCACAAGAACGAAACAGTAGGTCACTGTTGTTGTTGTTGTTGTTGTTGGAGTTTAAATGTGCACACCCACTTGGCGTTTACACAAGAACACCAGGAAAGGGGTTTCAGAAAAAAAATCCACTCTGGAGGGTGTTTTCAAAAGTTTGCATTTTAACGTTTTAGCTTAAACACCTTTTCCGTTTAAATGGGAGGCTTATACTAAAAATAATAATGATAAAAACTTTACTTTATATAGCGCCTTTCAGGAACCCAAGGTCGCTTTCCAGAGATAAAGGGAACAAAACAAACAAAAAACCAACAGCAAAACCAAAACAGGAAAACCTGATTTGGTCCTGAGCTAAACATTTAATCAGGGAAAACTAGGGAGAAACGTAACAACACTTTTGCGTTAAACCCTAAAACCGTTGTTGTGTAAACGGGGCCTAAGTGGTGAAAAATGGCAAAAACATGAAGAAGAAGCAATAACAATAATTTTAAGGTGGCCAAAAAGAGGAGCAAAATTTGTGCCACTGATGTGATTACGTATTTTGAAGTTGCCCAGGCGGAAGAAAAAGTAGTTCCCACTAACTGTGTGATTCAAACCCAAGCTCAGTACTTTAGTTTCTATTCAATGTGTCTCTATCAATTTTTAACGTTACTTCAAAATTTAGAAAAGTATCAAAAGTATCGATATTTTGATTGGAGAATGGATACTAGAGCACAAAGATCTGGTATAAGTAGCATTGATATTTCAGTATCAATCTGCACGTCACTAATTTAGAACCTGATTTGTTTCAGTACAATAATTAATACATTATAAGACAAACGCTGGGGGGCCATTGAAAATTGGACATGCCTGTTTTAGCACTTCCAGATCTGATGTTTTACACGACCATGGTGGTCCACTGACCACCCATGAATATTTGATCACAAGTATTATATATTAAAGCGCGTTTGTATGTCAGTTCAATAGGCCACTGTTTACTGTAAAGACATCACAGTTTGATCTGTGTCCTCACACAACCACACGACGGGATTGAAGTCTAGAAAAATACCACAGAGGACACTTCCAGCCTTGTCAGACACACACAGGACCAATCAGCGCACAATAAACGCGCTGTCTGTTTGGATGCTGCCGGCTGACATTTAGATGATATTTTGATGACGGCCGTCTGTCACTCACAGCTCCCAAACATCATTCAAAACCATTAACTATGTGACGCGTGGATAAAACCGAAAAGCAGATGAGTGGAAATTTCGTGTCCTTTTTCTGACTTATCTCCAATTGGTGAGACAGAAATCAAACTAATTAGAATAATTTCTATGACGACTTCTGTTGCACTCAGCCCCGAGCTCTTGTGAAGACAAACAGGCACAGTTTCTCTTCTGCTGTGAAACACTCACAGCTGCAGATGAACTCAGGAGACTTGTTGATGTTCCAACAACATGGCTGTGTTTGTTAGAAGGAGCATGTCTTTGAAACTACAGTGCAGATGCTTGTTTCAAAGACGGGATCATGTGACCCAGTGGAACAGTGAAGCTAATTGAAGAGATATTTGTAGAAAAGAAGATGAAACTACGGCACACAGAAACTTACTTATCAGACGTGAGTTGATGAATTTGACTACTCGTCTGATTAATTTTTATGTCCTGTGTCCAGGTGTTTCTGTGTGGAGTGCGTCGACCTCCTCGTTGGTCAAGGCGCCGCCCACGCAGCCATCAAAGAGGACCCGTGGAACTGCTACATGTGCGGTCAGAAGAGCGTTCACGGTCTCTTGTTGCGTCGCACTGACTGGCCCTGTCGTCTGCAGCACTTCTTTGCAAATAATCATGATCAAGATTTTGTGAGGAACAAACTTTATAGCTACAAATTTATCTCACTGATGAGTCTTTTGCATGCGAGTCTCATTTTGCTTTTCTTGATGTTGTGTTTCAGGACGCACCAAAGCTTTACGCCCCAGTCATGGTGGAGAAGAGGAAGCCCATCCGTGTCTTGTCGCTATTTGACGGCATAGCAACAGGTAAGAGAAGAAAAAGGAGTCTGTTCCTTACGTACTAAACAAAGTGTCATGCTTCGATTCTTGTATATCGAAACAGAATAAGTGAATGTAAATTGCTTTACTTTTGCAGTTTTGTGAATCGTTTTTGCTGTCACTGCTCACTCCAAATTAGATTATATGTTTAGAAATTGTATTGACTCAAAATGAGACTTAAATAAAGCTATTAAAATGCATTAGAAGAGAGGGGTTAAGACTTAAAATATTTTATATGCTATTGTTTAGGGCTGGGCAATTAATAAAAAAATAGATTTAATTATAATATGACCTGTTGCAATATTCTAATGGCAGAAAGTGTAATATTTCTTTAACCTGAAATATGCTCCACACCAGTTTTACTCAACCCTATTCAACCAAGGAGACAAACTGTTGAAAACTACTTTTGTAAGAGGAAAAAGTCTAAGTGGTGAAAAGTGGTAAAACAGCAAAGAGTTGCTATAAAAATGGATTAAAATTGGTTTAAAGTGACAAAATTGCCAAAAAAGCAACAAAAATTGGGATAAAACCCAAACTGAAAGTGGCAAAAAAAGAGTGGAAAGTGACTAAAAGCAACAAAAATGGCTCAGAGAAAACTCAGAAAAAGTTCAGAAAGTTGTGAAGATAGTGAAAAAGTGACAAAAAAAACAGAGGAAAGTAGTAAAAAATGGCCGATGGAAGCGAAAATCGGCAAGAAAATGTGGAGAAAGTTAAAAAAATAATTCAGAAGGTCGAGAAAAATAGTCAAAAAGTGGCAAAAAAGAAATGTGAAGTGACTTAAATGAGCATAAAGCACTCACAAGTAGAAAACAGAAATGTCATGGGATGTTACAATAATCAATTTCCATGAATTTCCTGCAATGTGTTTGTTTAAAAACATACAGTATCAGATGAGGGACCGAGAAATAATCACACAAACAAATTGGAATTTACAGAAAAAATAAACGCAATTAGATTCATTTTGCAAACCTTTCAGCCCGACTATTATTGAATCACCAGTAGATTTCAGTAGATTTGGGTTCCTTTTCCATTAAGTGGTAACTAAAAGGCCTCATGTCAGCTTTATTTTTATTTCATGGTGACATCTTCAATGACCTACTCCCAGTTTTTTAATGACCCATCTAACTCTTCCCTAAATTTAACCCAGGGTTACTGGTGCTAAAAGAACTTGGCATCCAAGTGGACCGCTACGTAGCCTCTGAAGTATGTGAAGACTCCATCACTGTGGGCATCGTCCGGCATCAGGGTCGCATCATGTATGTTGGCGATGTGAGGAACGTCACGCGCAAACATGTGAGTCTGATTTCCACAAAGAGTTTTTTTAAAGGCACTTTTAAGACTATTTGGAAAATAAAGTGTTTTTCCTAGTTGCATCTAAAAGGGCTGTGAGCAGTTTTACAGTGATCATAAAAAGTCTCATTCTTATATATATGTGAGTAATCATAATATGTGATAACATGGGACTATCAGTGCCAAGACAGGTTATTTTTAAATGCTAATTCTTACCCTCCCAATCAGGACTGGATGGGTCGGATTGGACTGGACGAATTCACGATTCATATCAGCTGACGAAGTTTAACTGTGAGAAAAGAAATCTGTGTTTTTCTCTACTGAAAACCATTTCTGTATTTTATGAAGTAGTTATAGTAGAAGCAGGAGCTGGACTGTCTGACAGAAAGGGGACAGGGAAGCAGGTGTAAAATATTGTTTCAGATCTTTTACATATGTTAATCTTGTAAATTGAATTGTATTTATGTTTATTGTCTATTTTATTCTTATTACCTATAGTTTCATTTGTAAATCTTTCTATGTTTCTTTTGTATCCTGCTGCTGCTGTAAAGCTGAAATTTCCCCCTGTGGGACTAATAAAGGTTTATCTTATCTTATCTCTTATATCAAGGATTCACTGAGTTACAAGGTACCAACATGTCAAATGTAGCTGGCTGCTAAAGTAAGGTACAAACTTACAAAGTTTGCTTGTTGTCACATTTCAAACAACAGTGCTACGTAACTGTTGGTAAATATATTACCTTGTCATGTTCACAGTCGTCAACAGCTAAAAAGTCATCTTGGATAAAGAAAGGTAGCGTTAAAAGCAAGATCCAATCTCCATTCATCTTTCAAGACAAATACCCACGACAGTTCCCATGAGTCCTCCATCCAGAGGGGGGCAATGGAGTCCACTGCAGACGGATTCTACCTCTTTACTATTTGAATATGCTTTACAAAGTGTCCTTAGACCAGACGACCACACAAGTAGCCAAAACATACTATGTCAAATCTGACTCCATCAAAGGAGAGAAACAACTTTATTTTGAAAGGACATGAAAGTGAAGACACAGAACAATATTTGTTAGTTCATCTGTTGCCATGAAATTTTGCATGACCATGAACTCTTCCATGTGCCTGAACCATAACAGAGATCAAAAGTTGCATATTTACACAGCGTTCTGTGGACAAAAGAATTAGGAGAGAAAAATGTTGTATTTGGGTGAGTTGTGGTTGAAGAAATGAAGGCAGCATGTTGTGTTCGCTCAAAAGCAAATCACAAGAATGCAGCTCTGCTCTGTGAGTCTTGCAGTTTCAAATGTGACATAAGTTTTTATCGCTCAGATCATGTCATTTTATCCGCTGACTGTCAACACCAACTGACCCGGGCCATCTTGATCAGATCAGTTGCGGTTACTAAATCAAACTTGTGAGCGTCTCAGCTCGGCTCAGCAGTTTGTGCATTTTCCTGCTGTAACAAAGGCTTCTTGATTCTGTGGTTTACTTCAAAATACATCAGGAATGTAGTTTTATTTGTTTGATTTGAGATCTTAAAATCCTGCTGTTCCACTTGAGTGATGCAAAAATGCGTCCACCTCTGATCTTTCTACTGATCTCCAGTTCTGAGCTGAAACATTGAGCCAGCGTGAGCAGCTACGTCAGGCCATCTGATATCTGCGTGACTGTCACACGACCGCTTCTTACATTAGTTCCGGGACGATCCGCTCCTCAGAAATGCGATTTAGCTTGTGACCCGATTTTTTGACAGTGCCCTCTTTATATCTGCCTGATGTCATGATGTTGACAGATGGAGTTTTTATATTTTGGGATTATCTGCTCTCCAGCTGTGACACTAGTATTTGCTGATTTTGACACTCAGACTCAACGCTGCACTGAGCAAAACTTTCCCATATTTCCTGGCGTGTTGCGCTGTTGTGTACTTATCTATACTGTCTCTGACTGTATCTTATCTCTTTGCAGATACACGAATGGGGTCCTTTCGACCTAGTTATTGGTGGAAGTCCATGCAACGACCTCTCTATAGTGAATCCTGCAAGAAAAGGTCTGTTTGGTGAGTTTACTATCAAATATATGACTTCCTGTTTATGTTGATTCCTCTGTGCTGATTAAATCTGCCTCTAATGGTGTTTCTGACCTTTTCTGTCCCACAGAGGGCACAGGCCGCCTCTTCTTTGAGTTTTACCGGCTGCTCCACGAGGCTCGGCCCAAGGAGGGGGAAGACCGGCCTTTTTTCTGGCTCTTTGAAAACGTGGTCGCCATGGGCGTCAGTGATAAGAGGGACATATCTCGCTTTTTAGAGGTCAGCCTTTCTCTCTGTCGGCTGGAACTGTTGCTGAACAATAGGTTTATCTTATCCTGGAGGTCAAAACTAACCATAACTAACCATGACCTCTGCTAATTTGTTTGATTTTAGACTGTAGCGCATGTGATGTCAGGGTTGGTGGATGATTTATGCCCCCTTGTGGCAAGAACTGACTCTCTATCTTAACTGATAGAATTCCTATATTGTTTGTTTGATTGTTTGAAAATTTGCAATAACTTCTATACTTTTTAAGTGATTTGATTTCATTTAATTTTTTCAAACATGTCAAAGAGTATGAAAAAAAAATTCAAAAAGGAAAGAAAACTGTAAAAAATGCAATGAGTGATCATCAAATGAAAAAAAGGAATAACATAAAAACAAAATAAGACAGTTCCTAAATCTGCACTCTCTTCTGTCTCTCACTTCAAAATGGGGCAGAAAGAAGTACACACTTATTTAATCCTACCACTGTTAAATTTGACTTATTATTTGAAGTTATTGCACAAAACTAACCAATATTTCGCAACATAGTGAATGTACAATAGATCAGAAATACAAGAGTAAACCATCTTAAATATACCTTATTAACATTTTTATACTTTCACCAGTATAATTCTCTAGGAGTTATGTTAACAGTTTCTTTACGTCTTTTCTAAAAACAGATTTTTTTCTCAAACTTTGTGTTAATTCAGGACTCAGTCTATTCCACAGTTTAACTCCCTTCACTGTGACACAGAAACTCTTGAATGTTGTTCGCACACTTCTCACCTTTATATTTAAATTTCCCATTAAGATAAGTTTTCTGGTGGTAAATTATTTCTTGTTTTGTTTAACAATTGAGCTGTTTTTGTTCCTCTACGTCAAAATTTTTTTCAAGTTTTGGATTTTAAAAAAGGAATATTTGTGTGTGACTGAAAATAAATGTTACGGATGATTATGATAGCGCTTTTCTCAGAACAAAGAGTAGTTGGAGTGATGTTTTGAATTGAAAAAGGTTGGCAATGTTAGATTTTAGTTGAAGCTGTAAAAGGATAAAACTCGACTGAACTTAAACCTCTAGAAAAAACACCTTACCTTTGCTCCTTCCTGACTCGTGTCTCATCCCCGCTGCTTTATTTTGATTCCAGTGTAACCCGGTGATGATCGACGCCAAGGAAGTGTCGGCCGCCCATCGTGCCCGTTATTTCTGGGGTAACCTTCCTGGAATGAACAGGTTGGTGTGTGAATGATGAGATAAGCTTTTAAAGAGTGACCAGTCGTTAACAAACATAAAAACATAGACAAACATAACACTTCCTTTAAGATATGATTTGGTTTTTCTCACAAGCACCAGTTGAAAAAAAGTCTCCCAACAAATGGTAACTAAAGTTTTCTGAAAAACATCATTGGGGTTTTCCAAAAAAGACAATCCACTCATTACTCGACAGAGTCTCTGGTCAAAGGTTTGCTCTGTCTTATTTATATTTTTGAAAGTCACATTAAACCCATCTTTAAACTGTACTTCCTGTTCTTCCTCCTTTTTAGGCCCTTGAGTGCTATGAACAATGACAAGCTGGGTCTTCAGGAGTGTTTAGAACACGGCAGAACAGCTAAGGTACTTGAGTTTTTCTTCTGCACAACACAAAATAAAACAGCAGAAATTCATGCCACATATCTTGCAACTGTAGACCTCACATCTTTAGACTGTAAGAATTTATTTAGTTTTACATATCAAGCTTTTGTCCAACATGATCTGCAACTATAGAGCCCTTGCACTGACACCACAATTTGAGCAGTTAGCGAGACCTGCGCCCATAATCAAGTTACACTAATGTAAACATTGAATGGACAGAGAAAAAAGTGCACAGTCAAATATGAATTTAAGAGTTTGGCTCCCGATAAACTCCTCACTTCTTTGGACAATTGTTAACACTCCTCACCCAAATATGCAACACTTTTTGGTATTTGAATGTATCTGAATTGTTTTTCTCAGCCCGTCAAATCAGTGCAGTCACAAAGTCCCACAATGTGGGATGCATAAGAGCGCTATTTGTAAGGGCTCAATGTGTAAGAGTCCAATGAGTGAGAGCTACATGTGTCAGAACCAAATGTGTAAGGGCTCAATGCGTAAGAGCTCAATGCGTAAGAGGGCGATTTGTAAGGGCTCAAAGCGTAAGAGCAAAATGGGTAAAAGCCAATTTCATAAGGGCTCAATGCGTAAGAGCTCAATGCGTAAGGGCTCAATGTGTAAGGGCTCAAAGCGCAAGGGCTCAATGCGTAAGAGCTCAATGCGTAAGAGCAAAATGTGTAAAAGCCAATTGCATAAGGGCTCAATGCGTAAGAGCTCAATGCGTAAGGGCTCAATGTGTAAGGGCTCAAAGCGCAAGGGCTCAATGCGTAAGAGCAAAATGCGTAAAAGCCAATTGCATAAGGGCTCAATGCGTAAGAGCTCAATGCGTAAGGGCTCAATGTGTAAGGGCTCAATGCGTAAGGGCTCAATGCGTAAGAGCAAAATGCGTAAGGGCTCAATGTGTAAGGGCTCAAAGCATAAGAGCAAAATGCGTAAAAGCCCAATGCGCAAGAGCCCAATGCATAAGAGCCCAATGCGTAAGGGCTCAATGCGTAAGAGCAAAATGCTTAAGAGCTCAATGCGTAAACGCCCAATGCGTAAAAGCCCAATGTGTAAGGCCTCAATGTGTAAAGGGCAATGTGTAAGGGCTCAATGTGTAAAGGGCAATGTGTAAGGGCTCAATGCGTAAGAGCGAATTGTGTAAGGGCTCAATGCGTAAGAGCTCAATGCATGAGTGGTAAATGCATAAGAGCTCAATGCATAAGAGCCCAATGTGTAAGAGCTCAATGCGTAGGAGCTCAATGCGTAAGGGCTCAATGCATAAGGGCTCAATGTGTAAGAGCGCAATGCGTAAAAGCCCACAGGTAAGGGCTCAATGCGTAAGAGCTCAGTGCGTAAGGGCTCAATGCGTTAGAGCACAATGCGTAAAAGCCCAATGTGTAAGAACCTAATGCGCAAGAGCACAATGTGTAAGAGCCCAATGCGTAAGGGCTCAATGCATAAGAGCTAAATGTGTAAAGGCTCAATATGTAAAAGCCCAATGCGTAAGAGCTTAATGTGCAAGAGCTCAATGCGTAAGGGCTCAATGTGTAACAGCGCAATGTGTTAAATGCCCAATGCGTAAGGGCTCAATGCGTTAGAGCATAATGTGTAAAAGCCCAATGCGTAAGAGCTCACTGAGTAAGAGCTTAATGCGTAAGAGCTCAATGAGTAAGAGCTCAATGCATAAAAGCCCAATGCGTAAGAGCTCAATGAGTAAGAGCTCAATGAGTAAGAGCTCAATGAGTAAGAGCGCATTGTGTAAGGGCTCAATGTGTAAGAGCCAAATGCGTAAGAGCTCAATGCGTAAGAGCTCAATGCGTAAGAGCTCAATGCGTAACTGTGTAAGTGCGTAATGTGTAAATCTGTGATGACAGAAAGAATGAGAATTTGATTTTGAGTCAATGATAACATTAAAAGATTCAAAGAATTCCCAAAAAACTCAGTCCAAAGATAGAAGGTTAAAAACCGGTAATGGATAGCTGCACTTTTCCAGAATTCAGGTGTCGTTGCATTAAACCAGGCATGGCTCTGTAGTTGAAATCACTGCATTGGTCCAAAATCACTTACCAAATAAAGAAAAATGTTACTAATGTCAAACTGAAAACAATATTGAATTTTAATGGAACATTGAATAATTTCAATATAGAAAAAAAATGAAAGTAGTTAACTCAAATCTTCAGTATGTCTTTGGTTTTGTTTTTGTCTTTTAAATTCTTCATAATATCCTTAAACTTTTAGTATGGGGGTTGCATACTTTGAGGTCTCAAAAATTTGAAAGTCATATACGTAAATTTGCCAGAAAACCAACATTTAAATAAAGAAAAGCATAGAAGACAAAATTTGACATGACTGCACAAAAGAGTGAACAATTTTGCACACGAGTGACACCCAGTGGCAGTGAGATATAATAGAAAGAACTCCACACACCACGAGAGTTTTGTATTAAAGATTAAGGATGTCTCGTAAGTTAGAAACATTTATATCTTCAAATATTTGATGACTAATGTTGAATCTTTTCCATCAGTTTGAGAAGGTGAGGACCATCACTACCAGGTCTAATTCCATCAAACAGGGCAAAGATCAGCACTTCCCCGTCTTCATGAACGAGAAGGAAGATATTCTATGGTGCACTGAGATGGAGCGGTATGTTGATTTTTTTTCTGTTAGTGACTGAAGCATCAAAAATAATCTTTTCCTGTTCTGTTTAAGTTTGCTTTTCCGTCTCTTTCCTCCAATCAGGGTCTTTGGCTTCCCAGTTCACTACACCGACGTGTCCAACATGAGCCGACTGGCGAGGCAGAGGCTCCTCGGTCGATCATGGAGCGTTCCGGTTATCCGCCACCTGTTTGCACCACTCAAAGATTACTTCGCCTGTGATTGAGTGACGGCGCGGCGGGCGGAGACTCACTCGGAACCTTTTAGGAACTACAACTGTATGTTGTGACTAGAAATAAGAGCCTTGATACTCAAGTTATACTCTTTGTATAATTTGACAGCGAAACATTGACGTAGATTTCACATTATTTCTTGTATTTGAATTGTAATTCTTATTCTATTTAATTTTGATACGTCATTTTACCTTTTAGCAGTGTTATCAAGTATTGTTGATTTGTTTGTGCAAGCTATACTTGAGACTATGCTTTCTTCTCAAGACACTGAGGCAGAGCGGTGCTGAAACTTGTATTTAAACGCGTCGGGAAAGATCAGAAAGATAGGAAATGGTTTGGGATTCTGTGGGAAGCTTCTGCCACATGAGCTTCCAGCTACTGAGCCTCACAGGTGTGAAGACAAAAAGGTGATGTCTCTTCAGTGCCAGGAGAGCTGTGTCTCTAAGAATCCAAAACACCAGATCACAAATACCTCTTTGTTTACAGTTTCTATACTCAACTGAAGGTAATAATGGTACTACTGTAAAATGGTTACAATACCATGGTGCTTTGAGATGATTTGAAACATCATCGCCCATGTGGCACTGCAACTTAAGACAATACTGAACTTTTACCTATTGCTGGAATAGCTTGTGTTTGATGTTTTTACACTTTAAAAAAAAAAATCAGTTTCTTGACTGCAAAATATCCTCCTGTCTGCATTTTAGAGCTTTTATACTCTTTCTACTGGTGCTCGTTCAATCACTAAGCCTTGCTACGTCCGGGCTCACTGCCTGGATCCGCACAAACGAGAAGTGAAGCGAAGCCACATGGGACATGATGTTTTCTGTCATTTGATTAGAAAAAAAAAAAAAAAAAACCTTTAGATCAACGTCTGTGAAACTATTTTTTTTTCCTAGTTTCATTCTGACCAATGACATTACTGTACAACTGTTATCGCAAGCATAGACGCGGAGGGAGGGAGGGAGGGGGGTTGACTCCGCCCCTTTGGCTTCCACCTCCGCAGAACTGTAAAAACTGTCAGGTGCAAATCTTCAACAATATGGTGCGGCTTCACAAAGTTCTTCTACCTTTTTATAGCAATTTGGTGCTGTTTTATCAACATTATAAAGCACTTTTTTATATGTATACTTTCTTTTTTTTCCTTGATATTTTTTAAAAAGATATTGGTTTTTGTGAATTGTTTTCTTGTTTCGTTTTATGATGTGAAATGATCTACCCTCGTGTAATACTTTTTGTATACAGTAGGGCTGTGCCAATAGAAGTGAAAGAATGGATTTTTGAGATGTGAAACCCATGTTATTTCAATGTACAGTAGATGGATTGACATTTGAGACCCCTAATCCCCTTCCTCTTCCCTCCATCACCCATACTGTTCTCCGTTTTAGAGCAGCAAGTCAGTTTGCTGCTCCCCGCATTCAAAGAATGTTTATAAAGATTGTAAAATGTAAAGCAGAGTTAGGGAACTATGTCACATGCTCTGTATGATATTCTGTCCCTTGTGAAGGACATTTCCCTGAAAATAGTAGTCGTCATGTTGACAAATTTAAGTGCTGATCCAAATGTGGATTACGTTCACAAACTAAATTCTCTTGATTGTAACCTCGAAGCTAAATATGGAGGATTTAGGCTGCGGTTTGTCAAAACAAAAAACTGACTCAGTGTGTGACAAAGACGTCAGCACTCAAAGACTAAAGAGCGTAATAAAACAGATTTTATCGCTTATCTTTATCATATTTAAGATGAAATTTGAAATTTAATTTCTTATTGTAATTAATTTCTTAAGTGACCTTATTGCCATAATTTTTGTCAATGCACACTGAGCTCAATATGAGCTCCTGTGCTTTGTGATATTTTAACCAGATGCCCCTCCCCCTTATAATACTTAAAATCCCCCATGTTTGTACATTATGTACATAGAGTTTTCTGGTTGCTGTTTTCAATTTTTTTTTATTACGTATGAGATGTACAAATATAATTCTTTGCTAATATATATCATCAAATTAGGACAAATTTTTAGGGTTAAAAATGAAAAAAAAAATCAAGTGACAAATTTGATTCAAAACTTGCTTTGAGCATTAGATGTAGGGAGACTCCAAGTCGACTTTATCGTACTGATTTTTTTTTTTCTTTGTGTCAAGTGAATCCAGATTTTTGTGTCATGTGATCTTAATAGTGGCCTATGGACAGCTTTAAGATGAACGGTCTAAACTTCACTGCACAGCCCTACAAGGTGGTGTTTTTGTTTTTCTGTTTTTTGGCTTCTGTTTCATTTTGTAAGACTAAAAAAAAAAAAGAGGGATTGTAGGTGTTTCCAATGGTGCTAAACATTTTATCTACTCAAGAAAAATATATTTGATTGGAAAAAGAAATAAACAAGTCTCGACAATGACTGTTTAAGTTTAAGTTCCTCCTTGTAGTAATGGAAAAGAACTATTATTTCACTCATATAAATATATTAACAAAGGCATTTTAACTTTGTACTTGAAAAAAATAAGAATAACAATTAATGAAAGGTTTCCTATATTGTTTTAGACTAGAGATTGCTGTAGTTGGTGCATATCTGTGGGAAAATTGTGTGAGAAAAAAATGGTAATAACTTTTACTGTAGCATAATGTATGCTTAATGCGCATTGCTTCTTAATCCTACATTCCATGCCGTACTATTCTCCATGTCTGTTTTTCAAAATGTTGTTTTGAATTGATGAATTTGATTTTTTTTTTTTTTTGATTTTTTTTTTAATCAGAAACAACTTTTGATTTTTACTGTTAAAAGCAGGTCAATGATTCTATATTGGGTGAAACTGTTGGCACTCTGTGTGACTTTCTTTCTGTCATAACTGTTTATGGCCTATACGCTTTTCCTCAAGACCAGTCCGTACAGCAAATGTAGCAGCCATTTTCCACTTTGACCCCCCCGACTCCCCCGCCCCGCCCCCCCATACTTATGTTTAGTGTCCAGAGAGAAGATAAAGGCTCCGTATGTACTTGTGCTGGAGAACACTTGAATAAATGTATTGTTTTTGTGCAAAAAAACATCCATCTCTTGTACTTTTTTTTATTCATATGTGACAGATTTTTCATGGTCTTTTTAAATTAGAAAAACCCTAAAATGTGCATCTTAATCTCTTTTGAAATGTGCTTCAGTTATAAACGAAACTGTAATGTCAGTTGTAGTGCAGCGATCCACCACTAGTCTGTGCTGTAGCCCCAGTTATTGCTGACTGTGCTGAATAATTTGACCTCAATTTGCACCATTTTCTTAGTGACAGTTTCAACCACTTACTTTTTTTTTAACTTTATCATCAGGCCAATTTTACAGTACTGACCAACCACTTTTGCATTATATACTACATAGTATGGACAATGACATGGGTATTCATATATGGAGAAGCTGGGCAATTAATCGCAAGTTAGATGTTGCAATTTTCCAATCCTAGGCAGCGCTATATTTCTTTAACCTGTGTCATTATACTACATAAACTATTTTGCCATTTATTTTTTATGCTCTACACCAATGTCACTCAATCAAATTGCAAAATTGTTGAAAACTACCTTTGCAAAAGAAACTATCTAAGTACTGAAAAGTGGCAAAAACTGTAAGAAGTAGCATTAACAATCATTTTCAGACGGCCAAAAATGGTCAAGGAGCAGCAAAAATTGGCAAGAAAATTGGGAGAAAATTTGAGAAATACTCAGAAAGTAGCAAAACATGATTCTGAAAAAGTAACAAAAAACTGGGAAATGTGGTAAATAAAATTCAAACGTAACAAAGAAATGGCTTAAAAATTAAAATAAAACTAAAAGAAGAGTCAGAAAGTAATAAAAAATTGTTAAAAGTGACTATAATGGGCAAAAGCAGTCACAGGTAGCAAAATATAAAGATGTGTCTTGGGTTTTTGTTGTGCCAATTTAAGTTATTGTTAATTTCTTACAATGTTGATTTAAAAATTCAAAGGATGGAAGAAAAAATCGCAATTGCAATATAGGGAAAAATAATTGCAATTACATTATTTTTGCGAATCATTCAGCCCTAATATGTAGTGATGTTTATCTTAAACATTATGTTATTTACAAGATTAAAGTATAATAGCAGGAAAATATGTTAAATTGGTCTCTGTACTACAAACCTAACATGTTTTCAAACTTTTCCTTATTGTAATTTTTCCTTTTTTTTTTCAAAGACAACTAAATAAATTGAATTTAAACTAAGTTTTGTAGAGGATAAGGTGGTGGATGTTGCAGAAAAACTGGGTGACAAATTGGGATGTGTTATGTGGGACTGGGGGAGCAGGTTCCAAAAGTTGGGTTGCAAAAACATAAACAATTATTGGGTTTAACTTTTATATGAAATCATGCAAACAGGACATGTTTGATCAGTTATCCACACGTCTTTATTTTAATTTTTGTATGTTTGATTTTACTTTTTTAAGTCTCCAGCCCAGTTATATTGGGAGTCAATGAAATTTTGGGAACCACTGCTTAGGTATTATTGCCTCTGTAAAAGGGTGACTTAATCACTAAACTATACCTGATTCCCTTTAATGTAATTCTTAAGCCATTTCTCATAATAAGTGTCATTTTTGAGAATAATGATAAGGTTATGAGAACATTATGATACAATTACCTTCAATTTTCATAAGGCACCAAGTAATTCCACATATTGAAAAAGAATAAAAAGCACATTTAGATTAACACATGGTCCCTTTACGACGCTAAAATTCAGATGCAGGGCGTGTTCAGCCATTAAAAATTAACACATGCCTATGTATCAGTTTTTAATCATCTGGGGGGTGATATAAGAGGGAAGTGTTTTAATATTCAGCTCCTGTTTCCATGCCATCCTGCCCTCAAGCTGGGGATTTGTGGTGTACTGTCTTAACACCTGGGTACTCACCACCGTCGGTGCTTTAAATAACGCTGTAGCCCTGCAGCTCATCTGTGATCAGATGTTAAAATAAAGCTTTTATTAAGCTATTCATCACACTGAGATAGGCTGGATTGGCTTGTACTTAATCATCTTTATTCATCCCGTGTTGTTATCTCTGACATAAAAGCTGATCTTTTGAAATTCATACAAAATTCAGAGATAAAATTAAAATCATTTTAAAAGAGACAGTTGGTCTAATGACGCTTTGATGACAGTGATTATAATAAATTACAGTTTATATTCCTCATCATGCTGCTCCACAGACACAGACAGTATATCACCCTCTCTATCTGAGAGTGGTACAGCCTCCTGGGTGAACACGCCCCACGTCCACAGTGATTGGTTGTTTATGTGGCCAAGCCTTCACTGAGAGATGCTGATAGGAGCATTACACCATCACAGCCTGGATGCTGTGAGCCCAGTCAAGTTAACAACAAAGTGATGGAGACGTAATGGCAGAAAGGTGATTTGACTAGAAAATAAAAGCTGTTACTGAGAAATATTCAAATTTACTGTTTTACAACAAAGCAGAAAAAAGTAATGCACATTTCTATTATCTGATTAAAAAAATAGTAATCTGCTTTCATTCATGAACAGAAATTTTAGTTGTAGTGGTTCTGTGTTATTCATTCATTTTGGTATTTGAGTATTTGCAAAACTTTATAGAGACTGAACATGACATTGTAGAGCAAATCTATACTACAAAACACTTTTTAGGATAAGATAAGTATTTTATTGATCCTCGCAGGGAAAATTCAGATGTTACAGTTGCCAGAATGAGAACAAGAAGGAACAATAAAGAGAAAGCCTTAGAATTTACAACAAATGAAGATATATAGCCTACAAGCGTTAAAATTAAGATATAAAAAGGTGTTAACGGTGAAAAATTAAGATATTTACATGGGTTAAAAATTAGGATGTATAAAAATGTTACAAATTAAAAACACATTTACACATGTCTTGCTATTCGCACAAGAATTTGCAGTTCAAAAAATGAACTACCTCAGCTTTTCTAACTCTTTTGTTTTTATTTCATGTGTATATTTTGTTTGATGTTTGATTTAGCATTTTGCTAAACTGTCCTGCTGCATACTAATTATTTATCTACGTTTTTCTAATTTTCTATTTTTCATTTATTTATTTTTTTATGTAATGTGTTGACATTTTACTTAATGTTGAATTTAATTTCTCTTTCTATTCTTGGTATTTTCATATTTTTTGCCAATTTTACTACACTCTCTTACTGTGTACTTAAAAACCTTTAGGCTTTAAAACCCGAGGCCTAGTTTTGTGCCATTAACATGGAAATGTGAGCTGGTATGACGATGAAATAAATAAAAATGAAATAAAACTTCACTGAATCCTGAAATTCAAATGTGAATTTCTCTTTCTTCAGCTTTTTGTAGTGTAACGGCTAACGGTTACAGTTAAGCTAAACGTTTGAAAAGAGTCTTAACCGTCGTCAGTTTGGTCATTAGCAGGACTGGAAAGCGACATTTATAATAAGTACACACATTAAAAACTACGTTCAGGGTTTCAGTAGTTAATATTTTTGAGTAAAAACCTAATTAAATTGCGGTTGGGTTGAAAAAAAAACGCATTTGAGCTAATTCGCTCGCGCAGGTACCACCGGTGTTTCGGAGTAAACGGTTACCCCTTCATTAGTGACCAAATCCGAATTTCTCGCCTGTAAGCGCTTTTGAGTTTTTGTTGTTGTTGTTGTGTTTCATTAGGAACAGAGGAAGTTTATGTCTATAATGTTATGAAAAAACACGAGTGCAGTTGAAGGAATCTTTTCCAATTTCGACCATAGGTTTCGACGACAGCTGCAACCACGACCGTTGATTGAGACTCCAAATTCGCAGGGTCACTAAAGTCACCAATACACCGTTGGCTGTGAAAGGGATAATACGCCAGGATTTCTGACAAATGTGACCGTTAGGTTCGTTTCAGTGTTAAAAGCTCGGTAACTGGAACAATACAACACTTTTATTGCCAGAATTAAGAGTCCTTAAGGGAAACAAAAGGGCTAGAAACCGAGGATAGACAAGTTCGAAAGGTTGACTTACTTCATAAATGCAGCTACTTTGGAAAGTCTTCTTTTTTCTTCTTCCTCTTAAATGACTCTTTTGGTTTGTGGAGTCGTCAGCAAATGCTTTTATAAAACTACCACTAACGGCTAGTACTAACCCAACGCAAAGCCAGGGAAGTTATCGCTTACGTGAATGTGACGTCATTACGTCATCAAACTAATAAAACTGTTTAGGCCTAATAAACTTTTTTAAAGGGACTGTGAAGACTTTCTCAGTAGTCTTGTAAAATTCACATATCGGGATATATGCCCGCTCATAATCCAAATTTTTAATGAGATTATCAGTGCAACAACAAAATATTCCTAAATGCTAGTTCTTAGTTTTTCGATTTACGGTGAGACAAGCTGCAGTACAGGTCAAAAAATCTGCCCCATCATTCATTCCAGATTAGAAGTAGTAAAACCTAGATTATTTCACCTCTTAGAGATGTTCCTCACATCCTTACACTGCAATGGAATGTAGAAATTATTGGCTGCATTGTGCGTAAGCCCTCTTTTTTCTGAGTATTTGCTTTTTCATTAGCTGTTAGACGCCAAAAAAAAGGGTTTTAAGTTACATTTTAGGATGATTGACAGCTGCTGTTCTCGTGTAGTTTTTCAGGAATGGTAAGAAACTTCAGAGAAGAGAGCCAATAGGAGATCAGACTCTTGAAAGTAAAATAGATTCTCACAGAAGGCATCAAAACTATGAATGAACACATGTGGAGTTATGTACTTAAGAAAAAAAAGAGGTGGAATAAGTGGAAACATGTTTTATATCCTAGTTTCTTCAAAATAGCCACCCTTTACTCTGATTACTGCTTTGTATACTTTTGGCAGTCTTTAAGAGGTCGTCACCTGAAATGGTTTTCACTTCATAGCTGTGCCTTATCAGGGTTAATAATTGAAATTTCTGGCTTTATCAGTGGGGTTGGAACCATTGGTTGTGTTGTGCAGAAGTCAGATTAGTACACAGCTAATGGACAACTGTTAAAATTCATATTATGGCAAGAACCAATCAGCTAACCAAAGAAAAACTAGAGGCCATCATTACTTAAAGAAATGAAGTCAGTCAGTCCAGTAAATAGTCATAAAAATAAAGAAAACGGAAATTAAATGAGAAGGTGTGTCCAAACTTTTGGCCTTTACTGTATATACACTTTTTTTTTTTTTTTTGCCTTTTTGTTACAGGTACCGACCTGTTAGTGTTTTGTTAAGTGTCTTGGGATAACATTTGTTTTGATTTGTGACAGTTCTTGTGTGAACAAAGCCTTGGAAATTTGGCGGCCCATTTGCAATACATTTGTGGCCCACCAAGGGGCCACGGACCACAGGTTGAGAACCACTGGCTTAGTTCTAATTTAAAAAAAAAAGTTTTAAATAGAATGTTTTGTAGACATTTCCACAATCTTTCCAGAGTATCTGCACCATGTCTGCAAGATGTCAGATGTGTTTTATTTTGGTAAGCCTTACCGGAAGTGTGACGTGCATCTCTCTTCTGAATTGACGGTAATGATGTTGCGGTCTGCTGGTCCCGGACCGGCCAGGAAGGCATCCATCTGGCGTGTATGTGTGTGTGTGTGTGTGTAGCTATCTCATTGGGAAGTGTCGTTCATAGGGATTGTGTTGCCTTCATTCCTGTCAGGAAGTGAGCAGAGAGGCGCGTGGAGCAGCAGCAGAAGGCCCTTAGAGGAGGTATGTTTCTGCAGCTTTTCTTCTCTCTCATCAATTACTGCCTGTCTTATCTGCGGGGGGAAATGCTCCTTTAGATCCTGGACACTTTGTTTCTCTCATGCCCCCTGGCTGCACGTCTGGGTGTCCTGCTGCTCCTGCTCCTGCTCCTGCCACCTTCCCCAGGATCTGTACACACCCTGAGCTCCACGCACTCACCACGTCACCTGGCTGGAGAGCAGGTGTTTTTAATTCTTAAGACAGTGAGATTGCAAGCTTCTTTTGCATGTGGAGGTGGATGAGGAGGGGCTGAGAGTTAAGAAGGCGGTTTCTAGGTCGCTGGTGAAAGCTGTGCAGCCGATCATGCCGGATGGAGACCGGTTTCTTTGTGTCAAGACGCACAAGTAAAAGTGTCATTTCACTGCCATCACACTTTCGTGACAAAAAATACAATTTACATAGACCCTCTGTTTGTTTCAGGGGCATAAATCGATGCGAGATTTAATGTTTACTGCTAATGAAATCGATTTATTGGAAATCAAATACAGAAACTCAGAAAAAAAACAGACTGATGCCGACTTCTAGTGTTTGAATCTAAAACGCTCCAGTTGCAAATTAACTCACAACATCTGCAATGATTTGATCATTTTGTTGCTTAAAGTGGAGTCTTAAAACAGGTAGCCCCTTCTCACCTGTTTATTTCTACCTGACCTGCATCAACTTCCATCTTCAGGCCTCTTTAATAATAACTTTATCATAGCCACTGCTCTCTCCAGGCTCTGTGAGGTAAAGCCAATATTGCACCGTCTAACTTCACGAGTTTAAGCATGAATGCATGCACATCACAGAGGGAGCAATGCTACTCACTACCATCCATCAGCTCTGGATGTGTGAGGGAGTCCACGCCATGCAGTAAAGTTGCCGCACCCTCATACGTACGCTGCTCGCACGCACACGCGCACGGAAGCGCGCAGGATGGGCACACACACTCCCTCTCTCACACTGAGTACAGAACATCATTAACACAAAGGTGTGTACCAACTCATTTTAGAGGAGTGGAGGAGGGTAGTTAGAGATTTGTTCTGATTCATTAAAGAGAGGGAAGCAATTTAGTGAGTTTATTTGAGAAATTATTTCAAGCAGCATTTTTGAATTTTGTATCTATGTTTTTTTTGGAAGAGATATTGTGGCAATTTTGGGTCAAATAGATCAGAGGAACATATTTATTTCAGACTAGGAACGTAGTCTGAAAAGTGAAACTTCTGTTATGAGACAGTGATGGGATCTTCATGTACTTCTAAATATCTAAGAGCTGAATCTTAGGTTCACTACTACCAGGGACGGATCTAGAAAAAAACAATTATGGGTCAGCCAATTGTTAAGTGGTGTCAATATGTCAGAAGTCTGTGTGCTGGGTTCATTTAATATTAGGATGAACATATTCCAAACCCCCATTTTTTATAATGGCAACATAAATAAGATATTGAAGCCAATTTCTGCCAGTTAAAAGTATCACAACGAAAAACAAGCTTTGCTGAGATTTCTCCTTTTTGTACAGATAAAGTAACAACTTTTGAGAAAAAAAGGACAACGTACTTTTGACATTCTGAGAAGTTTGACTTTATATTTCAGAATTTTGACTTTTAAACTCAAAATGTATTTTTTTTTTTTTTAGCTCAAAATTTTAACTTATGTCTCATAATTTTGACGAATCTCAGAATCAGTCAGTGAATTTCTATCCTCGTAAACTCAGCATCACAACTCTTTTAGGCCTTCATGGTTCTTCCATTTCTTGACAGATGTTTTTTTTTTTTTTCCTCTCTGTCTAACTGTGTTGCTCAAAACTCTCTGTCTCTTCACGCCGCTGTGTTCAAATGAAAACTGCTGTGGGGGCAGATGCTGGTGATGGGGGCGTGGTGATGTCACATCATCTCATTCACTGCTGTTGGTAATTCATAGATGAGTCTGGTGAGGATTCAATTTTCTTTGAATTTAATCTTTATAACCCGGGTAGCAACTGTGGTGGTAAGGCTTTGTTTTTTGGGGGGGCAGCTGCCACCCTATGACCCCCCCAGTAGATCTGCCCCTGACTACTACACACATTCTTTTGTGCCAGGTTGAGTGTTCTCGAGTTCTGAAGGGTTAAGCACAAAACTTAACCTCTAAGCTGACGCTGAAGTATTAAACTGTAATTTGTCCTGCTGCAATATTCTAATCGCAGACAGTGCATTATTTCTATAACCTGAAATGTGACAAAATATGAGCCTCATTTTTTTGTAGCAGGTGTTTTCTGCTCTACACCAGAGTTACTCAACCAATGAGACAAACTGTTAAAAACTACCTTTACAAAAGAAACTATCTAAGTGGTTAAAAAAAAGGCAAAAACAACAAAGAGTAGTGATAAAATTTAGTTTGAGGTTTTAAAAAATGGCAAAAAATGGCATTTACATTTGGATAAAACCTGGAAATACTCAAAAAGTAGCAAAATTGGTCCTCAAGTGGCACAAAAAGCGACTAAAATGTCTAAAAAGCAACAAAAATTTGCAAGAATTTTTTTTTGGGGGGTGTTAAAAAATTCAGAAACTTGCAAATAACAGTGAAAAGTGGTAATAATCGCCAAAGCCAACAAAAAATGGCAAGAAAATTCAGATTAAACCTGGAAAAAAAGTCAGTTTGTTGCAAAAAATGGTCTGAAAGTGGCAAAATAAGAGTGATAAGTGGAAAATATTGGCATGAAATTGGGAGTTAACCTGGAAAAAAGTGAGAAAGTCTAAAAAATGGTCCAAAAGTAGCGAGAAAAAAAAAAGTGAAAAGAGACTAAAATGGACACAATTCAGTCATACTTGGAGTGGAAGTGGGTTGTTGTTTTGCTGTAATTAATTGACCTTTGACCCTAGAAATAATCGCACAAAAAAATCCGAAATATTAATCGCAATTTGTTTATCTTTGCAAATGGTTCAGCCCTAGTGGAAATGAAGTGTAGAGTTATTTTTTAAGCTTTCTATCCAAGAAGAAACTCATTTCATTTTTTTTTGTCTCATTGAGAGATCACTATTGTCATTAGTATTGTGCAGCTTTAGTCTCTTCAAAATAATGGCCTCATTGACATTAGTCTGCCTCATTGTAATCTCCAACAGGACTCTGCTTTTTTTCTATTTACGCAACATGAGTGTCCAGTGGGATGTCAGGTCACAGGCAGTGACTGACACAGCCTCCTCTCTCAGCTTCAGCTGATGTCAGTCACTGTCTGTCAGACCCAACACAGAGCAGCAGCTCCTCTCACTCTCATCTTTACTAGAGACTGACCTCTTAAACTCAAAATGAGGTATTTCAAAAGTTCGCTGAAGTTTTCTTTATAGCTGTAGAGATATTGTTCCTGTCTTTGTTCATCAATTTTCAAAAATAAGGTTAAATGTTTTCTTCTTTCATCCTCCAGAGCTATAGCCATGTCTTCCAGCTCAGCGATGGCACGGATCCTGATCAAAGGTGGCAAGGTTGTGAACGACGACTGCACCCAGGAGGCGGACGTTTACATCGAGAACGGCATCATCCAGCAGGTGGGCAAAGAGCTGATGATCCCGGGTGGAGCCAAAGTGATCGACGCCTCAGGAAAACTGGTCCTCCCCGGGGGCATCGACACCAGCGTCCACCTGGAGGAGAGCTTCATGAACGCCACCACCGCAGACGACTTCTACAGCGGCACCAAGGTAACGTCCTGCTGGAAACACACAACAAGAAGGGTGGAGGCTGGAAGTAGGGCAGTTAACTGGGGCTGTCCTGATGCTTCAATGCTACAGCGTGTTCTTCAGCTGAAGCAGAAAACGAGAGTCATGCAGATAAAGATCCAGAAACTCAAATTGTTGAAGGCCGTTTGTGCACTAAATTTAACTTTATTCTCTCAGATCTTCTCTTGACGTTTTTTTTCTCGTCTTGATGGGATGAAAGCTTTGCACTGATTCTAATTTTAACCAAAGTGTCAGTGACTCTGCTTTGGTTTGGGTTGATGACTTCAGACAGCTTTTCTCTAACACTCTGGATCTGTAATGTGTCTAGACACTTTGCTGTTCAGTGAAATAATGAAATGTGAACATAACGCAAACACAGATGTCCCCATTATGAAAAATATTACAGGAGAAGCTTCAGGTACCAATAATAGAAGGTCATCTTTAGATTTGGAGGTGTTTATACACTGTATAGTAACAGGAGGGAGACTGCCTGTCAAGAATCTTCAAATAAAATTAATCTGATAATACAAGAAACTAAACAGATAAAATTTCCTTCCCTATTGGGGGATTATTTTTACTCTTTACAAGTACTTTTTTTTTACTTACTGAAATAAGACATTCTCTGACCTTACTAGGTGAATGTGTCTAATTTCAAGTCATATTAAACAATTTCCAGGTTGTTGCCAATTCTTTTCTGAATTCAAGCATCTTTAGTTACTTTCACTTAGGCCTGAATGATTTGCAAAGATAAACTAGTTGCGATTATTATTTCCTTTGCTGCAATTGCAATTTTTTGTGCGATTATTTCTAGGTTCCCCTCTTAAATGTTTTTAAACAAACCCATGTAGGACATGAACTGTTCCATTAATTGCAGCACAATAACAACAACCAACTACATCTACAACTTGTGACTGCTTTTTGTCCTTTTTGATACTTTTCACATCTTTTTTTGCTACTTTTGGACCATTTTTTTGATACCTTTCCGCTGTTTTCCAGGTTCACTACCAATTTTCTTGTAAATTTTCATTGCTTTGGCCCAGCTTTGACACTTTTGGACCATTTTTTTGCAATAAACTGACTATTTTTCAAGTTTAATCCCAATAATAAAATAGAATGAAATAATAATAATAATAGACTTAAGGTAAGAACTTAGAAATATTGAGAATAAAATAAAAAAAATATCACTATTTACATTAAACAGCGGTACAGATATCTAAAATGGACAATGAAAAGTGAAAGTGAAGTGATGTCACTTTAAGACTCCTCGCTACACAAACCACTTTTATGACACATTTGAGAGACTTGTCAGCAGATCCATGGGCAGACCTTAGTGTTTGAGGCCCGCCTCTCATATGTGTCATAAACTAGTCAAGAGGCCCCTGGTGTGATGACCTCATCATTTCAGCGAATCTCAGGCTTTGTGTAAAACGTGGCATTTTGGGAAGTTTACAGACAGATTCAAGGATTTCTACAACACATGAATATGCAGCCGCTTGATCCTGAAAAATGTGCGTTTGTTGTGATTTTCTCAGCATTTCTGCTCTAAATTAAGCATACAGAGAAAGAGAGAGAGAGAGAGAGAGAGAGAGAGGAATCTGAGTTTTAAGTTCAATACAATCAAACTTTATTTGTTGAGCACTTAAAAAAAACAAGGTTGACCAGAACAGAAGAAAACACATAACAGCTCTCATGAGATTTTAAGATAAAAACTACTAATCCCATTACATGAGAAATACATTATCAATTTAAAAGACATAAAATATAAGTTTAATGAAAACACCTTAAACTCTTAAGTATAAAATGAAACAAAATAATAAAACCAGAACAAAATTTGATGAAATAAACAAAAAAAAATTGACTACAATGAGTCAAAGGCGGGGAAAGAGATGGATCTTAACTCTGTAAAGCCTGACATATCAAAAAATAGTCTGAAAATTCAATTTTTTTTGGAAATGAGATGTTTATTAACCCTTTTGAGAAAAGCCACGTATAGATATTGCTTTATCATTTCATTCATGATACATTCCTTGTATTATATTTGACACACTCGGCAATTTTACATAAGCTTTTAGTAAATAAAGTGAAAAGAAAAGGTAACTATTTCAATGTTATTCTTGCTGCAACTTCTTGAAAATGCAGCAATGGTGTTCCTGAAAATATGTGAGTGGATGATTTCATAAGATTTTGAAAAAGGCCAAAATAAAACTTAAGCCGACTGTAGTGATATGACAATCCTCAAGGTGGTAGAAAATATTTTTTAACAGGTTTTTAAAGAAACTTTTTATAATTTTGATGAGATAGAAGTCTTTGAAATGTATGAAATATGATACGTTTGGCTTTATAGGGTTAAGAAAGGATTTAAAAGCAGTTAAAGAGGAGGCCTGTTTTATGGAGCCACAACAGCAAATGCAAAGGTTTTCCTTAAGCAGCAGGAGCTGTGTCTATAAATTCTCTGCTACAGTGATGATTTGGCACAATGCTGCTGGCGAGACGACCGTGCAGAGTAGAGTGGAGTCATCATGGCTGCTGATAAGAGTGGGATACCCCGCTCTGCCTCCGGGCACCGTGATGACGCAGCGCTCTGTCACGCTCAGAGCTGATGGAGGCTTAAAGACGATGAACCTGACGATGAGCTTCGCTTGTTTTAAGGGAACAGGGAGGGAGAGACGTGAGCTGGTAGACGGCGGCGACAGACACTATTCTCCTCTCCTCCACTCTCTCGCTCGCCCCCCTCCCTCCCTCTCCCTCTCCCTCTCCCTCCCTCCCTTTCTACCTACGCTGCTCAAGAATCCATCCAGAGACAAATGCAGATCAGTATCTGTTGCCATGGCTGCCGCGGGGCTGCAAAGACTGCTGCAAAGCCTTTTCATTCTCGCCATTGTGCTTGGAGACAATGGTTCTCACAGCGACGCCCCCCCACCCCCCACCCCTGGTTCCCCCCTCCCACCGTCACACTCCTCCACTCTCTAGGGTCAGCTGACAGATGCTTGGTGAAGCATGCACTTATACACAAAACACACTCTGTCCTCATGCTCCAGGATTATGAGCCATAAATAAAATGTATGTTTAAACATCTTCAGAGAATAAGAAGTGCTGATACAGAAAATAAAACCTAATTGCTTTACACTCCTCTTGATTACACTTTGAGGGAGGGGGGCAGTCCTGTGCTATTACCGCTGAAGGATTTATGTGTCCCTTAGCAGTCGTCTGCAAATAACCATAAAGATAAGCATTAATGGCGATTGAAGCGCTTTCTTCTATGAGCTCAGAGCAGGAGCTGTTGATGAATAAAGTACAGTCCCATCAGGGTTCATTGCCTTAATAACAATCAGTGTTGCTATAAAACATTCTGTCAGATTTTTTTTAACAAGAAAAAGTTCTTGGGTCAATGGTTGATGATAAGAGGGTCAATGACAAAAAGAGGATCTAAAAACGTATTTTTAAAAAGTTCTTTGAAAGTGGATAAAAAACATATTTCTGAGAGAAGAATTATGTTTTTTTTTATTGTCTAAAGTCATCAACTGGTTGTAAAGTTTCAAAAATCCAAGTAATAAAAAATCATAAAAATTAAACTCGTGGGTTTTTACAGTCCACCACGTTGGTTTATATACTTTTATATAAATATACAAGGACAATAAAAAAGACACACTTTAATAACCGTTCATAGAGAGTTCACAGACATCACTAAATATGTAAAAGTAATTGTGTGTTTCATTTCTTTTATTTGTGAATAAGATAAATAATTTGATGTTAAAATAACATTTCACATTATTACATTGGTTGTACCACCTGACATGGAAATTGTTCCAGTCACCAATGAATTGAAAAACCTTTTTTATCAGTATTTCAGAGAAATCTACAAACTTTTCCACTTGGTCACAAATGTCATTTGGGCTCCTCTGGCTGATGCAGTTTCCTGTTTCCTGTTTTATTCTCTTCACTTTAAAATAAAAGTCTAATGTTACGGTTGCACCACCCTGACATTTGACAAGGTGAAAATTACGGGACAAAAGTTTTTTACATTTCTCAACAGCTTTAAAATTCTTTTTATTTGCAAAGAATGTTTTATTTAAAAAGGTTCAAGCATAAAATAATGCCACTGTATTTTTAATTTCCATTTACAATAACTGACATTCAATTTTTAGAGTTTAATTACTGTGGATACTTGTCAGGACGGTTGCACCACCTGACATTTTGGGGGTTTGAGGAACCAAAACACAAAAAAACATGTTATATTTTAATAGTTTAAAGATGTGTTCAAATAACACAGGTTTCATAGAATAAAGAAATACATGTGATGAAATACTCAATTCATGATGGAAGGAAATATTGCACTTGGACACAAAAAAAGGGGACGTCATGTCATTGACCCTTTTACATATTCTGTTGCAAGTGTTCAGTTTTTCCTTGTTTCATGCTGTTATTTCCTTTGTTGAAATAACGTTGCTCAATATTTTGTGGCACTTACAGAAAACTAAACTTTTCAGCGCCCTGGATATTTATGAGAAACTAATTTCTTGCCACTAAGTGACACTTCAGCCATTGAGTAGAGGTCAATATTTTAAAAACTGGAAGGTTTGTGCAACAAAAAATGCTAAAAAAAAAAAGTGTTTCTATTCCTTTTTTCTTGGTGTGGAAGTTAAAGGGTTAAGTAACATGACAGCTATCATGTGCATTATTTTTTAGGCCGCTCTCGCCGGTGGAACGACCATGGTGATCGGGCATGTTCTGCCAGAAAAGAACGAGTCTCTGCTGGAAGCCTACGAGAAGTGTCGCAGCTCAGCCGACTCCAAATCCTGCTGCGACTACGCTCTGCACGTGGGAGTTACTTGGTGGGGGCCCAAGGTACTCGAACACCGAGGTTTCATGAACCTGTCATCGTTTTTAATCTTATATCTTATAGTTTTAAAATCAATCAGACTGTTGTGGTGTTTCTCCCTGATTCTTCTATGTGGAAGTAAAGACATGGAGACAATTTCCTGGGAGAGTTTTTGTCTTAGGACAAAGTTTTAAACATGACAAGCTTTTACGTAGCTGTGTTGCATTCTGGTTAATTGAGGCTACAAAAAATCATTTTCCTACCTTTTGGGGCAAGTTTCTGACCTCAGAAGTTAAGATCTTTAACCCTGTGGTGCATAGTGGTCGCTACAGTTACACCTATTTAAAAATTATTTACTCCTAAATTCAATGGTTCATGTGGTGAAAATTCATATTAGTCTGTGTCAGGATATTTTTATTCTTCTTATGGCCTGAAAAAATGTTTTCATTTTTTTCCAAACATATATATATATTTTAAAAAGTTATAGACAAATATTTGAGGGTTAAAAAGCTTATAAACTATAAATTATTCAGTGTTACAATGGGGTTGTTGAAATGACATATCAAGAGACATTGAAATGTGCTTTTGTTTTGCACTTTGTTCTTTTTATTTTTTTTCATGCAAAATGCAAGAATTATTAGTTATTGCACTTTAGTCAAGACAAATGTAGTTTTTCCTTGTTTCTTTTAAAAAAAAATCTTTACGACAGTGTGTCTGAGAACAATTTGCAGACAGTAAGTCATGCAATTACAAAAGATATAAAAGGTCTACATAGAAAATCTGAAACTAAACATCTTGACAGTCTCGTAACCTTTTCCTCCTTAGTATCCTCGATTTTTCTTTTTTTTTTTTAATTTTCAAACAAAAGGTACCTAAAGACTCTTTAACTATTTACAGTTTGATGGAGGGATGTGCAATTTCTGAGATTTTCTTTGATATGACGGATGACTATTCCACATATTATTAAAACTGAAAATCAAGAGTCAGAAAAAATACAGGAAAACAAAAAAATCTTCTTATAAACAATAAATTATCCAGTGTTAAAATGGATTAAAGAGAGTTCAAATGTTTTGCAAAGTATCTAAAAAAAAGATTATTCATGAAATTATCAAAAGAAAAGAAAAGAAGTCAAACAAAAAAATAAGTCATATTTGCATTAAGTTCACACTGTTTTATGTTGAATGCTCTGTTACAAATATTTGAAAAAGAAAATAAAAAACTTTTTTCATGCCTTAAGACAAATAAAAACACTCAAAGGAAAAATCCTGACACTGACTTTCATGATTCATGCATCAGAGGGTTAAAACTCAGGAATCTACAGAATTAACTGACACAAACCAACAAAGTGAAACTACAGTGTTGACTTTGTTCGTTCAGTCAGACTTAGATTATTTCCACTCCGCTGAAATCTTGTCTTAAAGATGTCAGAGCTTGTTCACACTCTTGTTTACGCCCCCTGCAGGTGCGAGCTGAGATGGAGAAACTCGTAAGGGACAAAGGAGTGAACTCCTTCCAGATGTACATGGCGTATAAAGACATGTTCATGCTGAGGGACAGCGAGCTTTACCAGGTGCTGCAACACTGCAAGGACATCGGAGGCATCGCACGAGTCCACGCTGAGAACGGGGAGCTGGTGGCAGAGGTGACTTATTCACATTTCTGTCCAAACCATCACGTTATGACCACTGATGTGCAGAAAGAACTGAGCTGATAGTAGCAACTGTGTAGGCGTGATAGGTTTGATTTTAACGTGTTGGAAGTGGGACAAATGGAGAAGTGTGAAGATGGGAGTGATTTTGACAAGAGCCAAATTGTGATGGGGAAAGAAGCGACTCAGAACATCTGCAAAAAAAACGCTGTTGGGGTCGGTTTATTGATGTGATCTAACAGAAGTGGAGCCAAAAAACTAAACACTAGTTCTGACAGAAAGGGGTCAGAACACAGTGCATCACAGTTTACTGAGTGTGGAGCTGCATAGAAACACACTGAGAAAAATAAATCTGGGGAGAAGTAAATTTAACTCCATTAAATTCCTATATCTGGTATTGGAGTCAAAAATATTTGCTCAAAATACAAGACAGTATGATTTTTTTTTTGTAAAATGACAAATTAATGTAATGTGAGATAATCATTTTGAGTTTATCCACACAACAAAAGATGATTTTGTTATTTTACGGTTTCATTTGGTATTTCTGGAGCCGGAAACTGAATTTAATTCCTCACCAAACCTTGTTGCCATTAGTGAGGAGGGCACACAGTGGACATGAGAGCCTACTGTACATGGATGAATCACACAGGTGGCACAAGCTGTCTATGCTGGCAAACCTTGTTACCATGAGTGAGGAGGTCACACAGTGGACATGAGAGCCTGCTGTACATGGATGAATCACACAGGTGGCACAAGCTGTTTATGCTGGCAAACCTTGTTACCATGAGTGAGGAGGTCACACAGTGGACATGAGAGCCTGCTGTACATGGATGAATCACACAGGTGGCACAAGCTGTCTATGCTGGCAAATCATGCTGGTGTAAGTTCAATGCTTTATGCAAATGATATAATTAAGCTGATTTTACTCAAAACTTCATTAAAAACATTAAAAGATGAAGTAGTTCATACAAAGACAAGTTTTTTTTTGATCTGCACGAAAAAACAAGTTGGTTTGACCGGCAAAGTTCATTTGCAACATTGAAAAATTGAAGTGATTTATACAAAGTTTAGTTTTGCTTAATCTACTCAACAAAATTAACTTCCCTTTACTTGGATTTTATTTTTAATGTGAAGAGAAAAAAATGGTTTGGACAAAAGCTAGCGGACATTTTTTCTCAGTGCAGACTAACACTACATCAGGGAGATTAAGTAAGTTAAAAAACAGCATTTTGCAGAGATTTGTGCACACTTAATTTATGCTTTCCTTTCCTGTCCTCTCAGGGGGCGAAGGAGGCGCTGGACCTGGGCATCAGTGGACCTGAGGGGATTGAAATCAGCCGACCTGAGGAGGTGTTTGTTGTTTATTTTATTCTCTTGTTGTGTTATTTTACTAACCTTTTACAATGCCAGTCTGCTTTCATAATGTTATTATCTCACAGTCTTGTTGTTTCCTTACAGCTGGAGGCAGAGGCCACTCACAGGGCGATCACCATCGCCAACAGGGTGAGTGAGACCTCAAACTATAAACCACTTATATAATAAAATACAAGGTTAATTATCTTTTAGTGTTTCTTTTTTATTCAGGAAAATAAACAAGCGTTTAGTCGTTTCTTTGAAGGATTTTTTGTGTGTATTTCACAGATTTTTTTTCTGGTTGTTCATCATTTGGTTTCGCTGCAACTTGATGTCAAACTAGACGTGATCGTATTGTGTTTTGTGTTTTTCCTGTTAGGCCCACTGCCCCATCTATTTGGTCAACGTTTCCAGTATGGCTGCTGGAGATGTCGTGGCCACTGCCAAGATGCAAGGTAGAGCATGTTTTCAGTTACAAATAAAAAATTAGCTTGGGAAAATATTCAGATGCAGAACTTAAATGGCAAGGAAAGTGTGTTCATGCGGAGTGGAAAAAAAGCAAACAGCAACATCAATGGTACCAAAGCCATAAAAACCTTAAATAAAAACAAACAATAAGATCAGGAGAGAGAATTAAAGTTTTAAAATATTGAATTAAAACTCTGTTTGCCAAAATAATAAAAGTCATCATTATATTAGTTAGAATTAGCTCAAAGGGGATGACAAAACTAAAAAATAAAAATAAATTGTATTAAGTTAAAAAAGGAAAAAAAAAAGTCTCGGTAAAGTTCATTTCTGGGTCACGCAACTTTTGCCACATAACAAATGCCAAAATCAGACAAAACTCTCATTTATCCATTTATCCCATTTTTCATTGGAGGAAAAAAAAACAGAAATTGGAAAAAGGAGTCAAATTTTTGGTTTTATTTTGAAAATGGAATGAATGAAACACGGATTACGAAGCATTTTGAAGTTAATGTTCAAAAATAGGTTATAAAAAATTAAGAGGAAATCCTGATGTGGACTTTAACCACACATAAAAACATGACATTTTCTGAAACTTAAGACTTAAATCTTTCAAATGAGGTCTCACTGATGACTTTTCACCTTATGGTTCTTCAGTTATAAGCCGTAAAAAACATAGCATGGTATTTTGAAAGCCATTATTTTCCTACATTCCCATATAGGATGATACAAGGTTCTTTTATATTCATTACATTTGGTACAAGTGTCTTGTATGTTATCATCAAACTTATGCAACTGAACTGGTGTCATGAAAATATAAATATTCATGATTTTCCAAAACAATATATCTTCATTTGGTTCAGTTTGTTTTGTAACCAGTCAAAAAGTCCTCACAGGAGCTTTAAGTCCCAGCCTCTCAGTTCTGTGTTTCAGGGATCAGTGGAAACCAAATGCTGGTATTAGCCCCCTCCACCCAAACACCATCACCAAATGGTGGGGCCATGCTCTCCTTGTTTAATCCTTTAATCTTTTGTTAACTCAATCCCTTTACAGACAACACTCTTTTTTTCACTATCATTTAATCCAGTGTCTGTCTGTCTGTTTCAAAAAAGGTAAAGTGGTTCACGGCGAAACCACCACGGCTCACTCTGTGCTGAACGGGATGCAGTATTACCATCAGGACTGGGCCCACGCCGCCGCTCACGTCACTGTGCCCCCTCTCCGCCTGGACCCTAACACTCCCAACTTCCTCATGAGCCTACTGGGAAAGTGAGGAACGCACTCTGAGTTGCATGAAACGTCACTGATAGTTGCCATTTTTGGTTCCAACTTGTGAGTTTCTTGTTGCTTCATTTGGCCGCAGTGACACGCTGAACGCCGTGGCCTCTGACCACCGTCCATTCACCATCAAACAGAAAGCGATGGGCAAGGACGACTTCACAAGGATCCCCCACGGGCTTCCTGGCATTCAGGATCGCATGAGCGTCATCTGGGAGAGAGGAGTGGTATGTTTAACTCTTTGTTCCTGTAGAGAAATCCCATTAATGGGCTCTGCATGAAAAGTGGGATTTCCGGAAGTAGTGGTCACTGTGAATTGCTGTGGAATTTCAAACCAAAGGAATTCACAGTCAGCGAAGCTAAAAGCTGACCACTGACGGAAATTGACATAAATTGGCAGATTAAGAGGAGTAAGCCCCCCCACTGGCCCCATGGACTGGTTTAGGGTTTAACATGTTAATCACGTCTCTGTGAGGTATACAAACGTAAACCAGGGGTGTGTTTGTGTGTGTGAGAGAAAAAATATCCTCCTCTTAACTACGATTTGGGAAGATATTGGCACAAGCAAAATTCCTTGTAAACTAGAGCAGTGGTTCCCAAAGTGGGGGTCGGGACCCTTTTGGGGGTCGCGAGACATCGATAGGGGGTCGTGAAATGTGTCCCAAAATCGAAAACCATGAACAACTCCACATTTTATCCATTATTGTGAGAATAGAAGCAAAAGAGATAATATAAAATTATGCAAACAAAAAATGTTTTATCTGTTTTTCACATTTCTTTGTTGAAGTTTGATGCAGTGAACACAGCAAAGTGCACATTAGTCTGTGAATTTTATACTGATCAGTTAAATTAAGTATCCTGGGGGGGGGTTGTTTGTTTTTGTATGTTTTTGGATTGGCCCATTAGTGTTGTACCACAGCAGGGGGTCACCAGTCTCTAACGCTGACATTTTTGGGGTCACGGGCGGGAAAGTTTGGGAACCCCAGAACTAGAGGTGGGTGGATCAATCCAAAATATCCAGATATCGATACCAATGTCTGCAAAAGATGTTATATTTTGCTAAACAAACTTATTAGACCAAGTTGTTTTGCACTGCCTAAACATTTTTTATGTTTCTGTAATGGTTAATCTGCCAGTATGTGCCGAGCTATTTAATCAATTTATGCTAATATAATTTAACTGCTGCTTTCCATAAATATTCGAATTCACTTTTTTGCAACAAAACAGGGAAAAAAAACAAAGCACGTGATTATTTTCTGATTGAAAAGAATTCATTTTTACTTTCAGTTATGAGCAGAAACAGTAGTTTTAAAGATACTTTTTTTGGGGGGGGGCTTTTCTGCCTTTAATTGGATAGAGGAGGACTGTGGATAGAGTAGGAAAGGGGGAGAGAGTGGGGAATGACATGCTGGAAACAGGCTACAGGTGGGAATCAAACCCGGGCCACCCGCTCAAGGGCAAACCTCATGGTGCGCGGCCATATCCACTAGGCCATCTGCGCCCCAGAAACAGTGGTTTTAATAGTTGTGTGTTATTTTGATTCATTTTGATGATACTGGCCCTTTATTTACTTGTCGATTGACACCAAATTTTGCAGTATTGCACACCACTTTTACAAACTTCTAACAATCAGTGATTTTGTGGCAGGCATTTACTCACCACATAAACTGTTTTTTTGTCTGGTGAGAAGAAAGCATTCAAGATTATATTAAGATTATTTTTGCACATCACCCCGCCCTGTTACAGAGAAACAATTAACTCAATGATGAATGAGCAAAAGTATCTGCTGTTGTGCATGCACTCAGCATTCAAACATCACTTCAAACACTCTTTATTCTGCAGGAACAAGCTTTTAGAGTCATCCATAATGTTTATTTTCAGTCACACACAAATGTTCTTTATTTTAAATCCAAAGCTTCAAAATGTTTGGACTCAGTGGGACATAAAACAGCTCAACTGTTATACAAAGCGAGAAATAGCTTATTACAAAAAATATTCAGAAAATGTTTCATGAAAGAGTACGACGGAATATTAGGGCCACATTAACAATATTTATTTATTTTTTTACTTCATATTTTACTACGAGATTAAAGTAAAAAATAAAGATGTTATTTACCGAGAGAATAAAGTCTGTAGACGATCGAAAAACTGGGAACATTTAAAAAAACATTTAATTTTACCTGCTAACTGCAGCACTCTCATCCTCGTTTCATTCTTCTTTTTCTTTTTCTGATTTGATCGTTTCCTTACCTACTTCCGATACGACTTTACTTTGACTTCAATCTCGTAGTAAAATAATTAGTTTTGACTTTAATCTCGTAGTAAAATGATTAGTTTTGACTTTATTCTCGTAGTAAAATGATAAATTTTGCCTTTAATCTTGTAGTAAAATAAAGAGTTTCTACTTTATTCTCGTAGTAAAATAATTAATTCAGACTTTATTCTCGTAGTAAAATAATTAATTTTGACTTTATTCTCGTAGTAAAATAATTAATTTTGACTTCAATCTCGTAGTAAAATAATTAATTTCGAACTTTATTCTCGTAGTAAAATAATTAATTTCCACTTAAATCTCATAGTAAAATAATTAATTCAGGCTTTATTCTCATAGTAAAACAATTAATTTCGACTTTATTCTCGTAGTAAAATAATTAATTTCGACTTTATTCTCGTAGTAAAATAATTAATTTCGACTTTATTCTCGTAGTAAAATAATAAATTTTGACTTTATTCTTGTAGTAAAATAATTAATTTCGACTTTATTCTCATAGTAAAACAATTAATTCAGACTTTATTCTCATAGTAAAACAATTTATTTCGACTTTATTCTCGTAGTAAAACAATTAATTTCGACTTTATTTGTAGTAAAATAATTAATTTCGACTTAATTCTCGTAGTAAAATAATTAATTTCGACTTTATTTGTAGTAAAATAATTAATTTCGACTATATTCTCATAGTCAAATAATTAATTTCGCCTTTAATCTTGTCGTAAAATAAAGAGTTTCTACTTTATTCTCATAGTAAAATAATTAATTTTGACTTTATTCTCGAAGTAAAACAATTAACTTCGACTTAATTCTCAAAGTAAAACAATTTATTTCGACTTTATTCTCGTAGTAAAACAATTAATTTCGACTTTATTTGTAGTAAAATAATTAATTTCGACTTAATTCTCGTAGTAAAATAATTAATTTCGACTTTATTCTCGTAGTAAAACAATTAATTTCGACTTTATTCTCGAAGTAAAACAATTAATTTCGACTTTATTCTCATTGTAAAATAAAGAGTTTCGACTTTTTTCTCGTAGTAAAATATGTAGCAAAAAAAAGAAATTCTTAATCTGGCCCTAATACTCTGTCGTAAAAGAAAAGGGGGGTTATAACTTAAGGGGAAATTTAAACCTAAAGGTGAGAAGTGTGTGAACAACATTTAAGAGTTTCTGTGTCACGGTGAAAGGAGTAAAACTGTGGAATAGACTGAGTCCTGAGTTAAAATAAAGTTTGAGTAAAAATCTTTTTAAGAAGAGACATAAAGAAGTTGTTTTCAAGAATTATACTGATGAATGAATAAAAATATAAGGTAAGGTAAGATGGTTTATTTTTGTGTGTATGATCTATTGTGCATTCAGTATGTTGCTGAATATTGGTTAATTTTGAAGTAGAATTTAAGGGGGGTAGGATTAAATAAGTGTGTACTTCTTCCTACTGTCTTTTAAACATGTAAATTAAGAGACAGAAGAAAAAGCAGATTACTGATACTGCCTTGTTTTGTTTTTGTTATTTTTTTCTTGCTTTTGGTTTGCTATGATTGAAATACATCAATCAATCCCATCAATTCAAATCAAGTTAATGCTTTTCCTCATCGTTCTGATTCAGATCGGAGGGAAGATGGACGAGAATCGTTTTGTAGCAGTCACGAGCTCAAACGCAGCTAAAATCTACAACCTCTACCCGAGGAAAGGCAGGATCATCCCCGGAGCAGATGCTGATGTGGTGGTCTGGGACCCCGAGGGATCCAAGTATGAAACACAATCCCTCCATTCATTGACCGACGAGTCTCGCTGCAGCTTTTATCTCCGGCCTCTGATGCTGATTAGCTTTTTGTCTGATATAACTGGGTCATCTACTCCTTTCCTTTGTCTGCAGGACGATCTCTGTGGATAACCAGGTTCAGGGGGGAGATGTAAACCTGTATGAAGGTCTGCGCTGTCACGGGGTTCCACTGGTTACCATCAGCCACGGCCGCCTGGTTTATGAAAACGGCATGTTTACATGTGCTGAGGGCTCTGGGAAGTTTTGCCACCTGAGAACTTTCCCTGATTACCTTTACAAGAAGATGGTTCAGAGAGAAAAGGTACCTGAGCTATTGATACTTTTCTCCTTCTTTGCTTGTCGTCCTGATTGTATTTGTATATGGGTCAATGAGGTGACGTCCCTTTTTTTTGTGTCCGAGTGCAATATTTCCTTCCATCATGAATTGAGTATTTCATCACATGTATTTCTTTATTCTATGAAACCTGTGTTATTTGAACACATCTTTAAACTATTAAAATAACATGTTTTTTTGTGTTTTGGTTCCTCAAACCCCCAAAATGTCAGGTGGTGCAACCGTCCTGACAAGTATCCACAGTAATTAAACTCTAAAAATTGAATGTCAGTTACTGTAAATGGAAATTAAAAATACAGTGGCATTATTTTATGCTTGAACCTTTTTAAATAAAACATTCTTTGCAAATAAAAAAGAATTTTAAAGCTGTTGAGAATTGGAAAAAACTTTTGTCCCGTAATTTTCACCTTGTCAAATGTCAGGGTGGTGCAACCGTAACATTAGACTTTTATTTTAAAGTGAAGAGAATAAAACAGGAAACAGGAAACTGCATCAGCCAGAGGAGCCCAAATGACATTTGTGACCAAGTGGAAAAGTTTGTAGATTTCTCTGAAATACTGATAAAAAAGGTTTTTTTCACTTCATTGGTGACTGGAACAATTTCCATGTCAGGTGGAACAACCAATGTAATAATGTGAAATGTTATTTTAACATCAAATTATTTATCTTATTCACAAATAAAAGAAATAAAACACACAAAATGAAAATGTATGAGTCACTACAGACACTTGAGAGATACTTGCCAATAATTTCACACAGAAAAAATAACAGGAACATATAAATATATTTTCATATATTTGGTTGCGCCACCTGACATTTTTGGGTGCTCAAATTAAAAATACTACAAAATAATGAACCTAAAACTTTGAAATGTTGGTCAACCACTGAAATCTGTTAGAAAACACAATTCTTCTCTCAGAAATATGGTTTTTATCCACTTTCAAAGAACTTTTTAGAAATACATTTTTAGACCCTCTTTTTGTCATTGACCCACATAATCTACTGTTTGTTATATTTCTGTGTTTGTGTGTATTTTTTTGCTAGAGTCAGGCTGTGAAAGCCGTCGAGCGAGAGCCTTATGAAGGAGAAGTGGTAGCGTTGGCCAACTCAGGAAAGAGAGACTTAGGAGCCCCAGACCTCGACACCCCAACCCGCCCCTCCACAAGGCACGGAGGCCTGAGGGACCTCCAGGAGTCCAGCTTCAGCCTGTCTGGTAAAAACCAACCCATCCATTTAAATATGAGGGCTACAAGTGAGTTTCCCCTCAATAATTTTGATATCATGATCTCTGATGACAGTTCTTGTGTTTCTGGTGAAACTGAGGGATGCTGCATTACATCACTACTTTTTCAGCCTTTAAAGATACACTAATTGGCCTTGAGGGGGCGCCATATTTGCAGTAATTTGGGGCTTTGCTGCCTTGGTAGGAGGATTAAACAGGTTTACACTGTGTTTAAAGCGTATTATAAACTGGATTAAAAATCAAAGTGTTACAACCAAGGTACAACCTGTTATAATCTCCACAGTTACACATGTTCAATCCTCCCTTACACACATTTTAGAATATTTTTGATAAAAAGAGTTGACAAACAGTGTGAAAAAACAAGTTCTTTTCTTAAAACAGCCTCTCAATTGTTTCCCTGAGTGGCAGGTTGCAAACTCAGATGAATCACTTTGTCATGATTAAGGGATCAGATTCAGGTGCAAGCTTTCTGATTGATCTACTTCATTTTAATCTTAATGAAATAGCCCACTTCAACACTTCTCCATATGAAAAAATGCAGTTTTAAAGAGTAGATAGAGATTTATTTGATCCTTTGTAACTATTTTTTTTTTTTAACCAAGCAGATTCCATTGAGATCATAACCTTCTTTTTCAAAGACAGGCAGCAGCAAAAGTACAAAGTTACAGACAGTAAATATAAAGAGAGATAAAGTAAAGTTTACAAATCCTCAGCTTTTTCACAAGATTCAGTACATGTGAGTTAGAATTTGAGGAGCCATCAATTAGTGCAGGGGTGTCCAAACTAGGGCCCGGGGGCCAATTGTGGCCCGCCCATGTATTTTCCAGCGGCCCCCAGCTCTCGTCTTACCATGTGTTAGTTTTGTCACTTAAATTAATCATGTTCCAAATGTGTACATTTACAGTTTCTGTCAAGTGCTTGAAATTAACCTCAATATATCCGGGAGCGTTTCACAAAGATGCGGACTGTGCATAGGAAACTTTATAAAGCTAAAGCTCTGCACAATCTGCAAAAAACTCAACAACTTTTACCGCTGAAGTTTAATTGCATTTGGCATGATGCAAAATGTGTTTCATGAGTTGTTTCGAATTAAAAAAAAACATGAGAACACATAAAAACTGATTTAAACATTAAAAAATGGTCAAAGAAAGACTAGCTTGAAGCATAAAATGGTTCAGAATACAGGATCAGAGATATTAAGGGTTTAAAATGTTTTTATAATTGTTGTATAAGGGTCAATGACGTGACGTCCCTTTTTTTGTGTCCGAGTGCAATATTTCCTTCCATCATGAATTGAGTATTTCATCACATTTATTTCTTTATTTTATGAAACCTGTGTTATTTGAACACATCTTTAAACTGTTAAAATATAACATGATTTTTTGTGTTTTGGTTCCTCAAACCCCCAAAATGTCAGGTGGTGCAACCGTCCTGACAAGTATCCACAGTAATTAAACTCTAAAAATTGAATGTCAGTTATTGTAAATGGAAATTAAGAATACAGTGGCATTATTTTATGCTTGAACCTTTTTAAATGAAACATTCTTTGCAAATAAAAAGAATTTTAAAGCTGTTAAGAAATTTAAAAAACTTTTGTCCCGTAATTTTCACCTTGTCAAATGTCAGGGTGGTGCAACCGTAACATTAGACTTTTATTTTAAAGTGAAGAGAATAAAACAGGAAACAGGAAACTGCATCAGCCAGAGGAGCCCAAATGACATTTGTGACCAAGTGGAAAAGTTTGTAGATTTCTCTGAAATACTGATAAAAAAGGTTTTTTCACTTCATTGGTGACTGGAACAATTTCCATGTCAGGTGGTACAACCAATGTAATAATGTGAAATGTTATTTTAACATCAAATTATTTATCTTATTCACAAATAAAAGAAATGAAACACACAAAATGAAAATGTATGAGTCACTACAGACACTTGAGAGATACTTGCCAATAATTTCACCCAGAAAAAATAACAGGAACATATAAATATATTTTCATATATTTGGTTGCACCACCTGACATTTTTGGGTGCTCAAATTAAAAATACAAAAAAATAATGAACCTAAAAACTTTGAAATGTTGGTCAACTACTGAAATCTGTTAGAAAACATAATTCTTCTCTCAGAAATATGTTTTTTATCCATTTTAAAAATAGGTTTTTAGACCCTCTTTTTGTCATTGACCCATAAACAAACGTGATAAAGTCCAGATCCTGATCCTTGTTACGTACTTTTTCCAGGTTTGGTTTTATCTCAAAGGTCTGCAATTACAGCACAAGCATGTTTGACTTAACTTTTTTTTATTTGTTCTTTTCTTTTTTTCAGAAACCACTCAAAAGAAATAGTTGTCCAATAAAGCGCTCATTTGTAACTTTATCTGATAGTAAACATGTCCAGAAGAGTCCTGAATGTTTTCAAATCTTGCATTGAAATTTTTAGAAGTAGAGTAGATTTTCACACCTGCCTGTTTGTATATTTTTATAGTTATATTTTATGGCGCCAGTTTTTTGGGTTTTTTTTTTTTCGTCTCACTGCTGAACTAATTCCCATGATCCCTCGCAGGCGCCCAGATCGATGACAACATTCCAAAGAGATCCTCGGCCAGGATCCTCGCTCCACCTGGGGGAAGATCCAGCGGGATCTGGTAACCAATCAGACGGCTCCTACACGAAGCAGAAGAATGATTCCTGAAGGGGAAACACACAGCTGACTTGATTTTCTTTCTGGAAGCTTAGAATGTGTGTGAGGTAATGAAGTCATGTTTTTATTTATTCTTCTCAGCTCAGCACAGTTACTATTAAGACTGTAATCCATCAAACTGTA